>VALG01003786.1:0-12943 GCA_009835305.1 Ipomoea purpurea | reverse complement strand
TTAGGAGTCAGCCAATTATACTATTATACAGGGATGGCATTCGTCAGGTGGCCTTGTGCGAGATGAATCCCGGGGGAGTTGGTTTGGGGGTTCACAACGAAAATAGGAAGGACCAATAGTTTCATGGCGGAATTGTGAGGCCTAAGGGAGGGTTTACGACTCTGTCTTCAAAAGAGAATTTCTCAGGTAATGGTGGAGGATGGATTCCAAGACGGTGGTTGATTCTCATGAATGGAAAAAATGAGACAGATTCTAGTTATGCTACCTTGTTAAATTGATTGCATGGGCATGGTTAAGAACTTTGAAGCATCCTTTTCGCCCATGTGTTTAGGAAGGGAATTGTTGCTCTGCTTTCTTAGCTAATCTAGTTCAAAACAAAGATTGGGGCACCTGGGTGTTCTCTGAAGCTATGGAAGGTTTGAGGGTTCATCTGGCACGAGATGCTTAGGGGAGCGCTCAACCGTAGAATTGGATAATCTTTGAGGCCTAGCCTCTCTTTCCTCACCAAAAAAAAAAAAAATTATACTATTTACCGCGCGGTCCACAAAGCTTTGTGGACCATGGTTCAAAAATGACGTCGTTTTTTTTAAAATAAAGGAAACGGCAACCGTTACAGCTTAACGGAGCCGCGTATTTTTTGTGGTGTAATTTACCAAATGAAAACTACAGTGTACTAAATTGACACTGGCCTACACGTATTATTTTCATATTATCAAATGAAACTCCAATTGAATTGAACTGAAACTGTAGTTGTGTTGAAATGGAAACTATAGTGTATACAAAATGAAACTGAATAACAATTTCACATATTTGAGTATATAATATTCGAATGAAACTGTAGTTTATCGAAATGAAACTGTAGTTGTGTTGAAATGAAACTGCAGTGTTATACAAAATGAAATTGAATAACAGAATTTCTTTTTATAGAACGGCGCAAAACGAGTACCGTTTCTTTTCATTAAACATAATGATATCGTTTTGATGCCTGGACTACGTTCAACGGTAAAATTTGCCCACCAAGAGTACTAAGTATTTTTTTTAATTATCAAAGGTATAATAATAAACGTGTTAATAAAGACAAGTTAGGGGTACATTTTCCCTATTAAGATAAGGGCAAGCACAAACTTTAGTTCTTTCCTTATAGAATAGCATTCCTATTACCTCAAAATTCATTCTGTGAACCAAACATGCTGTAAGAGATACTCTTTGGAGTTTAGAAAACAAAGAGATGGACATATAAATTATAGTAAATAGATATCAATAATATAATAATTTATAACAAAAATAAATTTTTTTTTTTTGAATACTACTGACTCTATTACATTATACTATCTATTCAAACATATTTTTTCAACCTAATGAAGCACACAGAATCGACAACGCCTCCACTGAGACTCAATCTCATAACCTCCCACATGGAGAGATGTCACTCCAATATCTAATAAGAATGTTAATTACAATAAACAAAAAAAAAATTATAATTTTTTTTATAAATTAAATAATAGTTTTACTATATTATTTATAAATTGTTACATTTTTTTTCCGTATATTCTAACCTATTTATAATATCGAGTAATTCCATTTTTAGTCCTAGATTTATAGGTGATAGTTCACTTTTAGTCATTCTTTATCAAAATATCCCTTTTTGGTCATAGTATTATTGTGACCATGACCAATTTTGGTCCTCTATCAACAAAATCGTTGAAATTTAGTTAAATTGAAAGACATTTTGATCTTTTAATACAAAGTGCATTGATCCGTTATATTTTTTATGTTTATTTTTAAAAAATCATAATTAAAGAGTGAAATGCACTTGTATTTAACGAAATTCAATGATTTTTTTGATAAAGGACCAAAATTGGTTATGTCACAATAATACTAGGACCAAAAAGAGATGTTCTGATAAAAAAAAATGACTAAAAGTGGATTGTCACCTATAAATGTAGGGACCAAAAAGGAATTAACTCTTATAATATCTGTTCAATAATTATATCAACACTGATTCTTTATAGAAAGCAACAATAATGACATCATGCCACAAGATGTCTACTATCTATATATACTAATAAGAGCAAAGAGGTTAGACCTATAATTGTTAGAAAAAATGACGGTCAAATTTTTTAATCAAATGAATAGCTTAGATTGATTAGATTTAAATTTTTTCTTGAGATTCCTAATTTATCCTTAATTATATTATTATCCGTTAAATATTATCTTCTCCGTTAATTTTTGTTAGTTCACCATTAACTTACTCATTGATTTCAATAAGAAAGGTCTTAGGTTCGAACCTCATCCCAATCAAAGTTGGCATAATTAGTACTCTATTTTATTCTTATTAAATTAAATAATAATTTAGTAGCTAGCATTCAAAAATAATAATTTCGTAGCTACAACAAAAAATAATGCATATGCATTTCTTTAATTTAGAATTATGTGTCTACAATGCCTTTATTAAAAAAAAAAAATCTACTATACTAATTGAGCCAAAGAGGTTAGGCCTATAATTGGTAGAAAAAATGACGGTCAAATTTTTTAATCAAATGAATAGCTTAGATTGATTAGATTTAAATATTTTCTTGAGATTTCCTAATTTATCCTTAATTATATTATTATCCGTTAAATATTATCTTTTCCGTTAATTTTTGTTAGTTCACCGTTAACTTACTCATTGATTTCAATAAGAAAGATCTTAGGTTCGAACCTCATCCCAATCAAAGTTGGCATAATTAGTACTCTATTTTATTCTTATTAAATTAAATAATAATTTAGTAGCATTCAAAAATAATAATTTAGTAGCTACAACAAAAAATAATGCATATGCATTTCTTTAATTTAGAATTATGTGTCTACAATGTCTTTATTAAAAAAAAATATTCATTATCAATAAATTAAATAAGAGAAATAATTCCATTAGTTATATTGTCTTTATTTTTCTCCAATATAAAAATTCTTTACATTCAAATTCATCAATTGATTATATTCTCTACATTGTCCCTACAATATCTTTATTTAAAAAAAAAATCATTATCATTAATTATGAGAAATAATTTCATTAATTATATTGTCTTTATTTTTCTCCAATGTAAAAAATATTTTTTACATTCAAATTCATCTATTCATTATATTCACTACATTGTCTAATATCTTTTTCGTGCACTATTTTTTAATTAAATATCAAAGTTATAATACAAAATAATGATATATATTTATTTACCAAGTATTTTATTAATACCATGAAAAAATTAAAAAAATATAATTAAGCCAATCATATTAACTACTTGAGAGATTTGTTAACAAAGAGTGTATTCAAATCACACAACAAATTGAAGTGAGAAACTAGCTCGCAATGTCATTGTTTGACAATCAACAGTTAGCGGTTAGCGTGAGCGGACTATATTAATGGATTTGACCAGCGAATTCTATCAATGGTTAGTAAAAAGATATTTGAAAATTTTAACTGTTTAGATTAATATGTAAATGACCTAAGGGTATAATAATAATAATAATAATAATAATAATAATAATAATAATAATAATAATAATATAATAATAATAATAATAATAATAATTTAATATCTCCTTAGGATGTGGGAAAAGTAGCATGGAGCTTGAGGCTCCTATAAAAGGAGCCTTAAGGCTCCAATTTAAAATTAAGCTTGTCATCCGTTGATGGGCAAGCAGTGAGCCAGCAAAATTGGCTCTTGTTATTCAAGGAGTCGAAATGGTTCTACAATATTTTTTTTTTTTTTTAATATAGAGGTGTTTTGGGAAAATCATTCTAAAAAATGCTTATTGAAAATATTGTAAATTGCAATGTTTGTATTTTCAGTGGTTTGGGAACATATCGTTGCTTCAAACTGTTAAATAACCTTGATCTTTGGATTACATCATATTTACCAATCGTCCAATATTTTTGGATTACATTATAATTAAAAAATTTAAATTTTTACTACATCTAAATTCCTTAAATTAGAAATTTCTTTTATCCATAATAAGTTATTTAACAATAATAGTTGAATTAAATGAACATTGAGCAAAACACCTAAAGGACTGGTACCGTTGATTCATTCATTGACTTGTATATATGTGCATTCATTAAATATATTAGAACCCTTTGCAACAAATTAAAAATATTTGTTACTATTTAAAAAAAAAGTTTAGTAACAATTATAATGAATCTTCTATATTACATTGTATTTGTATACTATGAGTTACATATTTAAATAAACAAATTCGACATTAAATTACTTATGTATAAACTTCTCATATATAATCTTTCAAATATTTATTTAATTATAAATATTGGTGATTAACTCATTCGTGCAATGCGCGTGTAAATCTAGTATGTTAGATAAACTTATTACTATTTATTTATTTATTAATTTGTTTATTTATTTATAATAATTGATCTTGTACTTTTTGGAACCATAGAAATTTTCCTCCCATTCTAATAAAAGGGACAACAAGAAAACTGTGGGTGATGTGATCTTATCTTCAGTTATTATTAAAATAGAAAATAAAAAAAATAACAAGTACGTATAGAACAAAGTTTACCTTTTTTTAGTCACAAATGAACCACAATTATTATTGGAGAATGCAAAAATTCAGCCCTATGAATCTTTTAATATTTATTAGTATGATTTAAATTAACTAATGTCCTTTATTAGATCTTCTGGAGATGTATTATTATTCTATAAATATGTACGTCATCTACCTCCCACATGTATAACGTATTCATTCACAGCTTTATCCCCTTGTAATGAAATCAAATTGAGAGTCGTGGAAACCTCCTCTCTTCCCTTCTTTGATTTCTTTCATTCCCACCTAGTTTTTTGTAGAGCTTGCAAGAATTCCCAGATTTTCTTTGGCTCAATTTCCACAAAAAGGTTGCTTCTTTAACAGAAATATGGCAAGTGAGAAGCTGAGGATATGCATAAAGGAAAGCACAATGGTGAAGCCAGCGAAGCCTACACCAAGCAAGAAGCTGTGGAGCTCCAAATGTGGATTTGATAGTGGGGAGGATCCATTTGTTGGTGGTTTACTTTTACAGGCCCAATGGGTCTTCAAACTCTTGATCCCAAGGCGATGAAGGAGGCCCTGAGCAGATTCTGGTTTCGTTCTATCCAATGGCGGGTAGGATGGGTAGGGATGGAGATGGGAGGCTTGAGATTGACTGTAATGGAGAAGGCGATTTTGTTTGTGGAGGCCGAGAGTGACGCAACAATTGATGATTTTGGGGACTTTACTCCTAGTTTTGGAGCTCAGGAAGCTCCTCCCCTCTGTTGATACTTCTGGGGACATTTCTTCCTTCCCGCTTGCCCTTTTCCAGGTATCTATCCACCTTGAATCACTAATATTTTGTTTCCTCTATGCTTTGGTTTTCAATTGTATTCTTTTTGTTTTTTTTTTTTGTTTGAATATGTGACTTCCCGTTTGAGAGAGTCAATTTATGTTGTTTGACCACAATAGTATTTTGGTGTGCACGTGATAAATCTTACCTTGTGGTCTTAGCTGGCAAAGGACCACAAGAGATAAACTAGTTTAAGCTGCCCATAGCTAGCCAACATATTGCCTTGTGGTCCTAACTGCAAAAGACCCCAAGATGTAAACTAATTTAAGCAGCCCATAGCTAGCCAACAAAGGACCACACGAGGTAAACTGGTCTAAGTTATCCATAGTTGAACAGTTCAAACTAAGAAGACTAAGATTTGAACTTGTGACCTTGTGATTATAAGTTTGTATCATTAACCATTTTGGTTGGGGTTACCCTTTTTGGTTGGAAGAGAGATGCTCTTCTTCCTACCTGTTTGGTAACCTAGTTAGCTTATCAGTCAGGTTTTTTTTTTATTTGACCACTATTACTGTTTGACTTGGTTAAACAGGCAATATAATTGTTTGATTAATTAATTTTTTGTAACAGTTTATTGCTCCAAAACACTAAAATTCAAAAAGCTACTTAAAACAGTTTAATTTTTCGATTCGCTTTTTGAGAAAATCATTTTGTATGTAATCAGCTATCAATTAACAATTAATTTACCGACATTTTTCTACAATCGACTGACGCTATCAACTAGTCAAAGTCACTAATTCAATCAGCTAACAGCTATTTATCAAACACTCTCTTTAATCCAATCCAATATACTATTATTTCCCCTCGTGTCTGATCTTTTTAGTCAGGTTCAAGGTGTTAAGAGAAACTATGAATAAGTTACAGAGTTAAGACAGTGTGTTACTGTGTTTAGAGATTTCTTTGTCTGTCTTGAAATCTTGGTTGACCATAGGCAGATACACTGTACATTTTAAGCAAGAATATTTGGTAGTTTAGATGTTCTTGTAGTTATGACTTGGAGTCAAAGCTTGAATTGAGTGGTCACTACTTTGCAGGTATGTTATTGTAATTAGTTTTGTGTTCAAGTGGGGAATGGAGTAAATATTTTATTCAAAGAAATTCCAGTTTGACTTACTTTCAATGTTAAAAGATAGAAATTTGATTTGGATAACTAGTACTTGAGATAAGATAGAAATTTGATTTTACCTTCACTAATTTCTTCTTGACCGGAAATAGAGATGGCAATTTGCTCCATCCCCAACAGGGATCCATGATCTCCACCTCGATGAGGACAGAAATATTCCTTAATTTAATATTTTAATTAAGAGTTGATCGGGAGATGTTAAATTTCTGTCCCCGTTTAATTTCTCTGAACGGAAATGGGGACTATTTTCAATTCCCCGTCGAGAATGAAGACAGAAAGTATACTCTCCGGTCCACCCCACCCCACCCCGTTGTCATGCCCTTGACTTGGTCCAATTTCTAAAACAAAAAATAAGAATAAAAATTGAAGTGTTTTTCCTTGCCTTCACTTTCTTTGTCACATTAACTAAATTGTCACTTCACTTCATAATTGCACCAAGCCCCACAACCCAACTTTGAGCTTCTCTGTATTTAATGTTTGTTGTTGGATAGTTGAGAATTCACCACAAAAGGATTGGGGTCCCAAAGAAAATAGAATAGGCTGCCTGCTTTCCAGATCTGCAAGCTAAGTGCTGTGAATTCAAAGCATAAATAGTAAATATTTTAATATGCAAGTGGTATTCATTTTAATGCTTCCACATTTCACAATTACACTTTTGTCAACTGTTTGGCCACTAGCCCAATAGGTTGGTTATGTAGGTTTGCATCTTTGCTATTTTCACTCTTGTGGTCCAATTCTCTAGGGTGTTCACCAAATAGTGCTTAGTTGATAGTTGATAACTGTTACTTGATTTGACCATTTAATAATATTAATTGGTTGTAGTTAGTTTTTAACTGATAGCTGATTATATGTAAAATAATCTTTAAGGGTATGAGTATATTGTGTTATTTTAATTGATCAGCTATTTACGGAACACCCGTGTTCTGTCATTTGAACTTTTCAGTAGCCTGCTTACTTTCTATTCTTTGTATGCATTATTATATGGATGTATGTATAATGCATCTTTCTTCCAGTTTTCTCCCCACTTGTTACTGATGTTTGGTGCATCTATCTATCTGGATTTGCTTGGTTTGTCCTGATTAGGTCACACGTTTCAAGTGTGGTGGAGTGTCTCTTGGAACCGGGATCTTCCACACCCTCTCAGATGGTCTCTCGGCCCTTCACTTCGTCAATACGTGGGCAGACTTAGCTCGAGGCCTCTCGGTTGCTATCCCGCCTTTCATTGATCGGACTATTCTCCGGGCTAGAGACCCTCCTTGCCCGGCATTTAAACACACCGAGTATGATCCCCCTCCCACTCTAAAATCCGGGCCACTCTCCAAGCTGCAGGGGGCTAATCCCACCACAGCCATGCTTAAAATCACCCCCCAACAGCTCGCCCTTCTCAAAACGAATTCGAGCCACGAGGGAAGCACCTACGAGATCCTTGCGGCACACATATGGCGTTGTGTGTGCGAAGCCCGAGGGCTTTCTGATGATCAAACTACCAAACTATATATTGCCACGGATGGTCGGTCCAGGCTGTGTCCTCCCCTACCCCCGGGGTTCCTAGGCAATGTGATCTTCACTGGCACCCCGGTGGCTGAATCGGGCGAGCTCCTAACCGAGCCGCTAGCTAGCTCTGCCAAGAGAATCCGCAGCACTCTAGTGAGAATGGACGACGAGTACTTAAGGTCCGCCCTCGACTACCTGGAATGCCAACCGGACTTGTCAAAACTCGTCCGGGGCTCGAACTACTTTGCTAGTCCCAACCTTAACATCAACAGCTGGACTAGGTTGCGGTCCACAACTCGGATTTCGGGTGGGGGACACCTGTTCACATGGGCCGGCCCTCATTTTGTATGAGGGCACGGTGTACATATTGCCTAGCCCAAACAAAGACCGGAGCTTATCACTGGCTGTGTGCTTGGATGCTGATCATATGCCACTGTTCCAGAAGTTATTGTACAAGTTTTGAGAGGGATTTGATCTACTTATTATGATCTAAGTTTGGAGTTGTTACCTTCCACCTTACTTTTGAGGATGAAATAAATTAAAGTAACTCTTAAGTGCCACCACATATCTCTACTTCTTGTATAATGCATGAGTATGATGAGTTTTATTGTGTAAACTACGAGGTGGTCCGGTCTTTTTATGTCTGTTTAACTGTCGAGGTCGGTCTTTCTATATCTATAACAGTCCAGGTCCACTCAACTAATTATCGTTTGCCTCATTTGAGACTTGAGCTACTCGGTTGGGTTAGTATGATGAGTTTTATTGCCAAATCTCCTAGAACCTATTTATGAATCAAAGCTAGTAAAGGAGATTTATAGGTTGGGGGTTAATATTTAGGGGGAAATAAAGCTATTAAAAAAAGGTTTGATTTGCTAACCCATCTTGCTTAGTTACAGAATATAAACAGGGAAAATTATACTATAAGTATGTGGTTCACACTACAATATAATTTAGATCATTGATAAATATTTATTTTTTAATATAATGAAGATAATTTTTGTTTGTATATTGAAGGTTTATTATTTGGTATACTACTAAATAATATAAAGTATACCAGGACTATGTAGTCTAATGGTATCCGGGTTGGACTTTCATTTGGAAGGTTGTGAGTTCAAGCCTCAGGAGGCGTGACTCTTTGTGTTTCAGTAGGTTGAGAAATTTTAGTACATTAAAAATGAATTCTATATCATAATTTATCTTACAATGCAAAATAGTGGTAAATTATTGTGTAGACCATGGTCTATATAGTTATGTGAGCCATAAATATAGTAAAACTACATTAATTGTGTATTGAAGGCAGAGACGGAGCCAAAAAAGGGGGGGGGGGGGGGCAGGGGCAACTACCCCTCACCCCACCCAATATATTGTATGTATATATAGTGTAGGTTTTAGTATTAGTATTAAAAAAAACTATTAAATGTGACCAAAAAATGAGTTAGATTAGTTGGTAAAGCACAAGCTGGTAATAGTAAAGGTCAAAGGTTTGAATTCTTGTGTAATATTTAATACATATTTCTTAGGTGATTTTTTTAAAAAAAATTATCTAATTTTGTTTTAATGTTTCGATTTACTGAATTTTTTTTTTCTAAATCTCTCCCTACTGCTTCGCTTCCCTCAACCAAATTTTTGGCTCCGTCTCTAATTGAAGGTACATTATTTGATATATATATAAAATAATGTATTTTCAGTACTCAATAATATAATTTTAAAAAATTTATACATACACAAATAATAAATTTTTAATATATTGAAAATGTATTTTTTATTTATGGTATGGAGTGGAACATTTTCAATGTAATAATAATTGGGAAAACATTGGTGGCTTGTGGTCCACTGGTATTGGATTGCTCCCCTATGTGGAGGTCTAGGTTTCGACCTTAATGTAGGCATAGGTTGTATGGGTATCCCCCTTCCTTTGTAATAAAAAAAAAAAAAAATTGGGAAAACAGATGGTTAAATTTTAGAGGCCCAAAAAGAGGTGCGCGTAAACGAATTCAGTCGTCAACGTATGAAAATAATCAGCAAAAACCGATTAAAGCGACCACAGTGGGAGTCGAACCCACGACCTTCTGATCCGAAGTCAGACGCACTAATCCACTGCGCTATGCGGTCATTTATTTAAACTTTTCAGCTAAAATCTATTTATATTCAACCTTATCCCAACAGAAAGGGATATTTTAGTCAATCAACTGCTCCAAAGTCCAAAGAAAAGGACACTCCATACTCCATAGGATAATTTAGTTGGGAGTTTATTTTGTAAGACGATGAACTATGAAATTCAACAAATAATTTATTTTGATGCAAAGGTAATATTTTATTTTTTAAAAAAATTACAAAATAATAAGAGTTAATTCAGCAATATGGAAATGCACTAGGTATAGGGCTTATTTGCACCAATATAAGATTATAAATACAAAGGCAAAAAACTCAAGTATAATGCTATGTGTGTAGGTCATTGTGCGTGTGTACATATCAAACATTATGGAAGTCACTATGTGATACATGCGTTGCACCCAATACGTGTATCACATTACTTTAAGGAAAGATGTACCATTAACAAATGGAAATGCATTAGTGTAGGCCTTATTTGCACCAATATAAGATTATAGAAAACAATATAGCGATGTATTTGAAAACTAAAAATAATTTTTTGAAAAAGATCATTTATAAAAATAATTTAATTTTTAGATGTTTGGTGAAATTAGAAAATATTATCTATTTCTTTTAGATGAAATTTAAGAAATAATACAATTTGTTGTTTATATAATAATAATTAATAAAATAATAATAATAATAATCTATAAATAATAATAATAATAATATAATATATAATTAATAATAATAATAAATAAATAATAAATAAATAAATAAATAAAATAAATAAAAAGAAAATGGAACTTTTTCCTTCTGAGTTATATACATTTATAGCACTTTTTTCCTTTGAATAACTTCATGTAAAGCACATTATTCATTTCAATTATTCTAAAAGTGGTCCATTTCCCCCTATACTAAATTGACATTTTTACCCTTAAATTAACATATTTTATTTATTTTTCTTCTCCAACAAATTATTGCATATACGTAAGATGCCAGATTCGATTCGGAACTGACCGGACACTAAGCAAGCGAATTAAAAATTTCCAATTAATGATTCCAGACCCAGAACCTAATAATTTGAATTTCAATTTATTAAAATTATGAATCCAAAAAACTCGATCCTAAACCGTGAACCGGTGGTTCCGGATCTAGTTCCGCATTTTGAATCGTCTTTATTTTAATATTTTATTTTTTATTTTAAAATAGTCTAAATTCAACAATAAATGTTTTTTTTTTTTCATTTCAGAACATGAACCGATCATTTTAGTTCGCAATTTTAATAACGGTTCGGTTGGCCATAGTGTCTGTTTGGTTTGAACCAAATTGTAGTCATAATTTGTTTGGAGAAAAAATAAATAAAATAATTTTTAAGGGTAAATATGTCGATTTAAAATTGCAGGGGGAAAACAACCACTTAAATAATTGTAGGGAGGAAAAGTGTTATAAGTATATAAATCAGGGGGGAAAAAGTGATATTTTCTCATAAATAAATAATGGTGGTAACTTTTAACCTGCGCCATTTTTACACTTTACTTCTTTCTTCACCCTTAACCAAACGTCAAGGTTCGATGGTTCAATCATTGATCTTTAATATGGAGCATCTTAAATTTCTAGGCAGTCTTAAATGTTCTAGGCCAATTGCCATTAAACAGATTAGTTATTGTATCTAACGGTTGGGAACCTTATAGGCTACACCAAAAATATATATAATATATATATATATATAGTATATATATATATATATATATATATATATATTATATATATATATAAGTATATATATATATATAACTATATATATATATTGGTGCATTTTAAGTAGTGAAACTAAGGACAATTATTCAAAATCTCATTATGAATATAGTTATAATTACTCTTGTCTTAACCAATTGCTCCACTTTTTAAAGTTAAATGGACGGTGCTCATTGCTTGTTATTAAATATTGTTCTTAATTGCACTACTTTTAAAAGTACATGGACCATACTTTGGTTGAAAGGTAAGATGGACGGGCTCAGTTGCTTGTTATTAAAATATTGTTCTAATTGCATTACTTTTAAAAGTTATCATGGACCTTACTACTCGATTGACGAGAAGGTGGACCTACGATGGGTGGGGAGTCTGAAGCCGCACGACGGGCTTCTAAATCGTGTAAAGCGAGGACGCGGCTAATCCACTGCACTAAGTGCAGTTATATTGGTTTTGGGAAAAAAGATTGCATTTAAGTATTATAAACATGGGGTTGATAACATTAACCTGTGCATTTTTTTCTTCACCGGGCTTTTAAAAGTCCTGTTAGGAGATTTGACCGACTTCCCTTATCTGTTTTAGGTTGGGTTTATCGGTTATGGCTGATCTATTTTTATACTTGACGAGCTGAATTTGGTTTAACGCATGTACAACATCTTTTTTTGTGCAGTTCTCTACTAACAAGAATTTTTGATTGTTACCTCTCGCTTAATTTTTTTTCTATATTCGGATTAAACCAAAACAAGGGCATCAGTTGAGGAGCATACAGCCAAAATTACCTAATCCAGTTTAGGAAGTTAAAACCCCCTATGCACCGTACACTTTTAAGGATATAGATAAGAATCAGTACCTTCCACCCACTAGCAAACCTATGACGGGAGTACAAATTACCGTTTAAAGAAACAGACAAAGTGTACCATCAAGAGCCCACCTAATAATGTTATATTTCCAATAGGGGGAAAAAGTTGTATATTTACATCTTGAAATTTAGATTTCAACTATATACATATAAGAGATTAAAAAGATAACCATTTTTAAACTGCGCCATTTTTTTGCCTAATCATATTAAAATTTTCAACCTGGTATTGGTTGTCTCTGTTTTTTGTGCAATGTATAAAATTTTTTATCGGTAA
>VALG01003780.1:0-13045 GCA_009835305.1 Ipomoea purpurea | reverse complement strand
GTTATGCTATGGGAACCGTGGCTCACTTTTCAAGGTGGAGTACAGTTTTATGTTCATAATTAATGAACTATATTGTTATAATTATAAAGTTATGTGAGCCACCTAATTTTGAATTCATAATTATAATTATTGAACCTAGTCAATTTACGAATTATGTATGTTCATATATTTTTATAAGTAAATCAGAATGAAGATTTCACATTCACATTATTAAGCTCCTATATGGTTCATAATATGTTCACAACTTCTGAGTTCATAATCGCTTGAACGAAAATTCAAAAGAACTTACTGCTTGGAATCCTGGTGTCCACCTACTGCAGAGCGTGGAACACTGGTTCCACAACATAATTTGCTCCCACGAGTTTTATACATACTCCCATCGATTGAGGCATGTTGCACAAGCTTTTTAGACCGATTTATATTTTGTGTACAAATTCAAAATTTTACACATGATGAAAGCTCATACCCCGCCAGTACGATACCAGGTGAGTACACATTTTGCAGTTGATCTGTTTAGTGTATATATAACAACACAACTCTAGGAGAGTATTTAAGGAGTAGAGACATGATTTTGAATGCAGCCCAAAATGTGAAAAAGATAAAACTGTGGACCTTTAAACTATGTTTCTTTAATTTTGAAAATTTGTGACATATAATACTCAGCAAATTATAAAATTTTAAAATGGTAAATTATGAACATTTAGTATGGTAAAATGAACAATTTTTAGTATTTGAATCCATCTTGCAGATATGGAATTGGGTCTACAGAATAATGTTGTCCAAGATCCCCTCGGTGATAGGTTAATGTGTTGGGAAACTTTGGGGCGAGTTTTTTGAATTTTTAGTCCTAGACTATAGTCGGTAGCTGGCAGTAATATCACACTTTTGAACTTTGCAATTTTATCCACGACTATTGATTTTTTTTGTAAAAATAGTTCTCCGGCCACTTTTCCGTCAAAATTTCACCGGAAAAAAAAAATTCTCTATTTTTAGCGGGTTAAATGCGGGCGGCGGAGTACATGTACCACTCCATATGGCTGCTTGCGGGATAACCCAACTTAGCCCGGAGAATGCCACGGGCCGCATCCGCGCTTACTGAAACGCCCTGCCTGCTCCAGGGAAACTCCGCCGCCTGGGGCAGTAAGTATTAGGACCCAGTAATATTGTATGTAGTCACAATATCAATTTTTTTCGTGTCTTAATTTTTTGAGATAAGTATAAATGTCAATTTTATAACTCGGGCTAAAAATGAAAAGAATTTTTTTTTTCCGGTGAAATTTTGACGGAAAAAGTGACCGGAAGGACCATTTTGCCAAAAAAATCAATATGTCGTGGACAAAATTGCAAGTCAAAAGTCGTGGATCAATTCTGTCAGTGACCACTATAGTCGTGGGGACTAAAAGTGCAAAAAAAACTCAACTTTGGGCTACCCCAAATTGACCAAGTTCGTTTAAAATCATTCTTGTGGATACAAAAATGTCAATTACGACAACATTTTAATACATATGATTCATGCAACAAGAGCATAGCCAATTGTGGAAAATTATTTATTATATATATTAAAAAAAAAAAAACGTTGCATGGTGGAAGCAAATTAAATGTGTTGAAAATGATGGGATAGCATAGCACATGGCAGGAGACGCCTGGCAACATAGCAATGCATCTCAAGTTTCAAGACTTATAGCAAGGATGTTCATCCCCATTTAGATCAAATTTCAAGAAGCTCCAATACACAATGCCCATGGTTAGTAATGTGTGTATATATATATATTATTAATAGAGATCAGATGTCACTATTGGAAATTCTGAAATTTTCGACCACTTGAAAGTGATCTTAAATCAAGTCGAAAGTCTTTGTTCCAACCACTTTTGGTATCTAGAAAAATCCTTGTTGCAATTTTCGACCACTTTTTGCTTTCAACTTGATTTAAGATCACTTTAAAAATTCAATAATTTCTAGTAGTGTGTGGAGGATGTAAGCATATGAAATATCTGATGAAATTAAAAAATCAGACGACTTAGATATAATCATTTTACATATTGTTTAAACTTAAGGTGCGTCACTTATATTTGTTGAAATATCTCAAATAAAATTAATTTTTAATAAGGAAATAATTAACAGTAAATTGGTTTACAAAACCCATGAAAGCTAGGTATATGTAATCTCGAGCTTTCACCTCTGACCCACAAATACAGTAGTCTCATAAAACAAAGTACTAACAAACCATATATGCTGTTTTTCAAGAACAAACATTTCAATATTTATTCACCAAATTTTTAATGTAAACTTTGTGTGTATTTCCCAATGCGCTGTAGTCTTGAAACTCGCACTCTATAATTATGTTTTGTTTCGTTTGGTTTTCCGTCAAAGTTTCGAGGTTGACCCAACAACGGCGGCAACGTTTTTGAACCCTATAATAGAGGTTAAAGAAATAAAAAATGAAATAACCAGCTTTTTGTGAGTCACTCTGCATCTTATATGAAAAAATCAATCTGATTAGTACTTTATTTTTTAATTGAATCAGTTCGATTCGACACATGAATTAGAACAAATTATACTGTGTAACTGTGTGTATCATGCATGATGTACAATGTTCTATGTTCATAATTATTGAATTATATTTTCATAATGTAAAATATATATTCATAATTATTGAACTCTATAGTCACAAATCACAGAACTATATGTTCATAATTTGATAACTATACAGTTTATAAATTATGAATCTACAATATAGATATTATGAATATGCAGTATAGAAATTATGAATCTACTGTATTTAAATTATGAGTCTACGGTTTAGAGATTGTGTATCTACAGTATAAATTTTGTGAATCTACAATATAGATATTATGAATCTATTTACAATATAAATTTTATGAATCTACAGTATAGAAATTATGAATTTATAGTATAGATTTTATGAATCTACAGTATAAAAATTATGAATCTATAGTATAGAAATTATGAATCTGTAATATATAAATTATGAATTAGAATTGTGTGCACCTTGCATAGTGTACACGATTATACAACATAAAATTTTATAAATTAATTTGAATATAATACAAGTTTAAAGATATTTTTTACAGATCAGATAGGAGCTGCTCAGGACACATCTGACCCTAAAAAGAAAAAGGATGAAATGGACAAAGCAACCGTACCCCATGTGGTGGTGAGCATCATGCATTCATGCCACCCAAACAATTGGGGATTTGCATAATCAAAGATAATATATGATATTTCGATAATGATGCACCAAAATTCTTGAAATTTGATACTATTTTTAAGTTTAATAAAATATGAATTTTTAAGAGTTTAATTTCTCTATTAAGATTTTAAGATCCACAATGACAAGCAAGAACCAACCGTCAATCTTTTTTACTGTTAAACTATAAATTCTAAAGATGGAGTATAGGGAGTAGAGAGAATGATGATAGTGACAATAACAGTGTTATGGTAGCTCTATTATTGGTATATTGGTGGGTATAAAACCTCATTTTTCCTCATCACCCATAGAAGTTGACTTCTTGTCCACTGTGAAAAATATGTCATTACAGACAGCTGTAGCCTATATCGTCTTAGCTTTTAATGGGACAAGGTCGCTATGTATGGTCCTCACACTAGGACTACTTTGGGAGGATATATCTAATTTTACAACACGTTATCAGCACGAGTGTGTTGTATATTCTTGCTGAATGAAGGATTATTTTAAGTTTTTCAATTTCATTAAACTTGGGTAAATCTGTAGTGGGCCGATTCTGTTATAGGCGGATCGGATGTAAGCCCCTAAAAAAGAGGAAAACAGAAGAAGAGGAAATTAAAGGGAAGAAAGAAAATTGAAGGAAAAACGAAGAGAGAAACGCAAAAAGTCCACTGATCTACTTTTTTTAACAACATGCCCGCAATCACAATGCTTGAGTAAAGTTCAGCTGTTGCGGAGAGCAATGATTGGTCCTTGTTGTATAACAAATACGGATGGTTGGACTCGATGAGCAACTAAAAAGACATCATCAACATAGATAAATTAATGTGCAGTGATGTAATCATTGAGTTGATCAATGATGACAAGTTCCTTAATTGGTAGTCAACGATGAAACCATTGTATGGTACTCACTACTCAGGTTGGAGGCCCTTGAACATATGTTTCAATAGCTAACCACATGGCTCGAGATGTGGTCTGACCCACAACAACGTACATAATTAACCTCATTGGACAGAGACAAGATGAGCATGGACAAAATAGATGCATCCTCACGAAAGTTCCATCTACGTAACCACTAAGATTTTGCCCTCGAAGAAATGGAACACCCTGAGTCTCCCAAAAAATTAATTAGAGGATATAAGTTTTATGGATACAAAGTGATGGTTTGTCTGTAAGGTAAATGGATGTTGGAGGATATATCGGAGAGGGTACGAGAAGATAACACTGAGTCACTGATGGTTGGTGGTGGCACAGTATCATCGGTGGCAGCGGTAAGGTTGGCAGCCACATAACAATAGTTTTAGAAATGATATTATTACTGATCAATCCATGATGAAGAAAACATGAATCAAATGGTTTTCCTCTCAAAAAGAATACAAAAATGGCCACAATTTTTACAGCATAATGGACAAAAATGTACGTAGGTACTGGATAACTACTTGTGCTCCTTATTCCATTTGGAGATCCAAAGAAGATAAGATTAGTTTGAATGCACAACTAAAGACAATGCTACTATGAACCACTGGATTCATATTACTGTTCCTTTGGTAACACAATTAATCCACAGAAAACGACAATACATGAGACCACAGAGACAATCTAAGTGAAACTAATTTTGGGTCTTATATTAATCCTCTTCCTTCTACATTCCCTTCCCGTGATGCTTTTTAATTGCAATGGACAAATAAATTTCAAATAGCCTCATAACTCGATTGTAATAATATTTTTTTACTTTTAATATTTGACTTTTATCATTAACATTTAGAAATATCTTTTTAGTCTAAAATGCCCTCAATTGCGGAAGTTAAGATGAAGTTTGGTGAAAATTTTATAAAGCTAGGACATTTTGGACGGTTTGAATGAAAAGTGAGATGTTTTGAAGTCATGGACTAAGAAAATGGAAAAGTTAAAATCTATGATGACTAGACTCCTATTGTATACTATCAATTTTTACTCTATCTCACAAGTTTTTGATGTAGAGAGTACTTTTTTTTTGAACTCACATGATGAAAATAATTCATTCTGATTTGTTACATCCGGGAGTTGGGGTAAGATAGTAGAATTTGGGAGTATGCATGCATTGTAGAACTCTAAAAAAAAATATGACTAGCCGGAGTAAAATTGTTACAGTTATTGAATGGTCAATTAAAAGTGGAATAAATTCTTTTTTGGATGGCAAGTGAAATCCACAGTCACTATCGAAGAGTGTGCGCTGGGTAAACTTTGCAAACTACACATGAGAGGTAAACCGCACTAGGAAGAGTTTGTGTGACGAGCACCACCGAAAGAGTGTTGGCAAGAATATTAATTGAACTCATAACTTTTAGGTAAAAGATTCATACTTCATTCACTTGGCCACTTCTTTTAGCGAGTTTTTTTTTTTTAATAAAAAAAATTAGCAACCACTACCCAAATATGCGCTCAGGGTGAAATTCGTTTTGTGACCATAGTTGGCAAAGTACCACAAGGAGATAAACCAACTTAAGTTGTTCAAAATAGACCAACTCAAATCTAAAAGACCAATGTTTTCAAAAAAAAAAAAAATCTTAAAATTCAATAAACAACTCACTGAGAATCGTACTTGAAACTTTGTAGTTAACAACTAACAATCTGATCAATTCGATTGTGGTTGCCCTAATAAACTCTTTTCCAAGTATAGAGAGAGTGGGTAGGACACGTTGGATTGGAGTTGAAGCTTACTATTTAGAACAAAATGTAACCTACACCATCGCAAATTTCAAACCAAACCTCCTTTTGACAACATTAAATTGATTGTTACGCATTGCTCAAGTGGGTTGGGAACATATACTTTGACATTTTTAATGTTACATACATTTAAAGGAAAAAGAGGGACAGTTAGAAATAAATAAGTAGCTTTATGTTGGTGACAACTTTAAGTTGAATAGTGTTCCACAATACATTGGTTGTGGACAAACAGCTGAACATATCTAGATTGAGTATGGCCATTAATTTGCGTATATGTAAGGCAGAGATATAGAGGGGAAAAAGATTGTGCAATGGGCCTTTGAGAATAATAATAATAATATTTCTGGTCAGGTCATGGTTTGTCCTGAAGAGATTGACCTTACTTAACAGTAAGTGACACATTTAAGCTCGTATCATACATACTCAGATTAATATCATATCACACATACTGACATACATATGTCTCCGTGATTTAACTAAATGTTTAATTCAAAGAAGTCAATAATTTTGTTTCCGTGACTGGTATACAAATAATTTGAAAAACTTGTAAACAAAACAAATAATTAGACATATCTTGTGATATACATTTGTACTAAAATTTTAGAACATTACAAATGAAAATTCTTGAGATTCACTACTGGAAATTATGAAATTTCTAATCATACAGTTGTAAAAATCCTCGAGATTCACTACTGGAAATTCTCGAGATAGTTGAAAGTGATCTTAAATCAAATCGAAAGCAAAAAGTGATTAGAAATAGCTACATAGATTTTTTTAGACACCAAAAATGGTCGGAACAAGATTTTCGATATCATTTTTAGGTGGTGGGAAATTTCATAATTTTAAACAGTGATTGGGATGTAATCGTTGGAAGCTAGAGAAAGGAAATGGAATGGGGCCTTTGGCGGATATGAAATAATGGTGGGTGGGGTAGGGAAGGTGAAGTTGACGTTAGAGGTGGGCAAAAACTGATGTATAGAAGAAGAAGAAAAGGTTTGGAGAGGAATGGATCCCACAGTGCCGCTGTCGGCAAAGGGGAAACGAACCATTTGCTTCTCTCCTCTATCTCCTTTAACCCGGCATGTATTATCTCTCATCCCCCCCATTCTATGTATGTATTTGCCCTATCCAAATGCTTCTCTTTCTGTGTGCCACTCAACCAAGCACAAAGACATTATTGTCCTAACACATCGCCAATTAGTTCAGTTGATTCGATCGATCACTCTAAAGTCTTATTTTAGTGCTAGTTAGAAAGACCTAGATGAGAACAATAGTATCAATCTATGATGTTTGAAGTTTAGGAAGATATGTATTTATAAGGATACAAAGTGTTTCAATAATATTCTCAATGATACGGGGAGAGGGAGAAGGAATTCTAATGTACCTAGAGTACAGAGTCCTAATACGTCTCCTCAAGCTTAAGGTTTTCTGGGGTGAACAGTGAGCTTGTCCCTTAGATCATTTAACATTGTAGTGGTTAATGGTATGGTGACGAAGTCTACTAGTTGATCAATTGTCACAGATTCTTTAGTAGTCAATGGGGAGATCATCGCGCAGTACTCAGGACAACGTTATAATGTATAATTTTTATTTTTTTTGGTAATAAATGAGAATATAAATTGTACGTTATATGCTCAAATTTATTTTTTTTAATTAAACATATAACGTCGGTTTCCGCTAAAACCCATTATTTTTATTCTTAAATTAATGATCATATAATGTCGGCTTCTATTAAAACCGACGTTAAATGCTCAATTTAAAAAAAAAAAAAACATATAACGTCGGTTATTGAAATAACTTACGTAAAAATAATAATATGTACGGAGTATTATTTTTATTTAATTTATTGACATTTGACGTTGGTTTTGGAATATCAACATAACGTTATATATTATTTCTGTAATAGTGACACCATTGTAGATTCAGGATGCAACCCTTTCTATTTATTGTCCTAACACGATAGATTCAAGTGGTAAATTTTACAAATATCAAAATATTAAAGAGTTTCTAATTGAGGTATATAAAAATCATATTAGTTATTGCGATAGTATTAATTCAACTATATATCATATTATTTTTTTCCTTAGGCAAGTATTGTAGTAGTTAACTAGTAATATTTTGGTTGTGATTGAATGGATGTGATACTAGTTAAATAGTAATATAAGTCCATGTTTTTGGAGTGCCACTTACAAATTTCTAATGCGGTACATGTTTGGTATATCTTTACAAGTAGATAACTTGTTATTGTCCTCAACTCAATTGCTGCTTTACAAAGTGTAAAGTGAGTCTTTCATCCATTTTTACCTGTTGATAATCAATGATATGGCCAACATATTAATTGCATGTATTACAATGTATCGATGTTACGTTAAATAGGGTAAAAATATGCGTCATGTTAAAAAGTTTTAGATCAGACATTTTTTCTTGAGTAAGAATTACACTCTGCGTGAGAAAAATTCATATTAGTTTCATAGTTGTGAGGATATCGAATGGTATACTAAAAAAAAACGTACGATTCGACATACATTAAAAGTGGGAAAAACTCTCATCATCTATATATATATATATATATATATATATATATATATTATGGTTTGGAGTATGGAGTAGGAGTAGGAGGAAGGTGTGGTTGGCAGTGTGAGAATTGATGTTGTTACTTAGGAGACTCTTTTTGCCTGGGGGACCATAATGCCCAATGAGCCACACGTGGCAATACTTATCACCATACCATCCTTGCTTCACAAGTTTTTTTTTTTAATTACTTCAGACTTTGTTACAATAATAGGATATTTGTTTATATACACTTTCTAAATCTATTGAAGGTATAAACATGAGTACTCATCTTAACAAGTTCACACGCAGCCAAACCGCTGTTGCTGCCAATATTTCTTCTTGAGTAGCTGACCGTTATAAGACGTCTTACGTGTGAATGTAAATATATATTTTTTTAAAATTAGCAATATACATAGTAATATGTTTTTAGAAAATTCATAAAGTATTAAACGTTTTGCGTAATGAGGATCTTATACAAAACTTATTCTTTCTTTTCCCTAATTTTCAATAATAATAATAAATAATAATTAAATCAATCAATAAAAGGTATAATATTAAAAGTAAGAATCTCCAAATTAAAGTAACTTAACAAAGTTGATCAAGTTGTTGCCCTTAAAGTGACGACAAAGTTTCAAAATTCGAAGCTTATGGAAAAGTTGAGAGTTAGTCTCAACCAAATACGAACATCAATATATGTAAAGTCAAAAAGAAAAAAAAAAAGATGTGCAAGAATTTTACCTAATGCGTAATATAGTAAAATAATTATGTATTAAATTATAAAGGAATAAGGGTCAAATTGACCACTCAATTACCCTCCAAATTGTAATAGGCCATCAAACAAACAAAAAATTACAATTGAGTCTCTGAATAGTGCAAACTCATGCAATTCAATTCAAAATTACTTGTTTACCTAGAAACATAGTTTACCAAATTTAAAAATATTTTTAAAATAATTTTAAATAAAATAATAATTATAAATTGAAAAAAAAGAAGAAAAAAAAAAAAACTGCTTCGTCACCGTCGCGACGAAGGGGAGGCTTCTTCTTGGGCCGTCCTCCGGCCATGGAGGCGGCCTGAGACGAAGGTGTCGTCTCAGGCCGTCTCCATGGCCGGAGAGACGGTCCAAGACGAAGCCCCACCCCCTTCGTCTCGACGGGGAAACAAAAAGAGGTTTTTTTTTTTTTTTTTAAAAAAATAAATAATAATAAAATAAAATAAATCTATATTATTATTATTCTTATTTTATTTAAAATTATTTAATTTTTTTTAAATTAGGTAACTCATGTTTTCAGGTAAAACAGGTCATTTTGGATTGAATTGCATGAGTTTACGTTGTTCAGATACCTAATTGTAACTTTTTTAGTTCGATAATCCCATTGCAATTTAGTGAGCAGTTTAGTGGCATATTTGACCCTTATTCCAATTATAAAATTTCAAAGATTCTCTATAAATTCTGAACTTATCTTCATCACACCAAATCCTTTTTTTTTTTTTTTTAAAGTGAATAATAAACTTCTCTGCATGTCTTTCTTCCCGTACATCTTCTACAAATACAACATAACAATACTATATTATTATTATTATTATTATTATTATTATTATATTATTATTATTTATAAATAAGTATGTGTATAATTAAAGGATGATGTAGGGCCCACCAACAAACACTTCCCGAGTGTGTATTAAAGTAAACATTTTTCTTGGGTAATAGTTCCTTCATTGAACTCGACTAAGAAGGTGTTGACAATAATTAAACTCATAATCTTTCAAATACAAAAAATAATGTTCTACCTCACCTATTTCGAGGCTTTAATTAGCTTGATTTTGCCAAAGTAAGCTTGTTGGCATTTTTATATATATATAATTATATATATATATATTATTATATATATATATAGATATAACTATATATTATTATATATATAGTATTATGGAGAATTAAATGACCAAAATTAATATATCAGTTAATGCAGCAATTCCTTAGGATGTTAATGTACGAAGTCAAATATAATGGTATCCGTGGCATTGTACATATATAGTCATGTGGAAAAACCTCAACCAAAGAAAGAAAAAATCGAACATAATTAATTATATCACATGTTGTATAATATTGATGACAAGATATAATTTAATGCTTATTCGTATTAGATTAAATATACATATTCCTTCATAACTTTATTTTTTGAATTGGACGATAACTTAAATGTTTAAAACTTTATATCGTCTAATATTATTAGGGCCCTTATAATATTGTGCGATGCAACAAAAATAATTGTTAATTGTAGGTGTCCAATTTTAAAAAGAAACTATACAATTTCAAATGATGATAATAATGTCGATTATTATGAATAAAAAAAATACAGTGATATTTTTAAGTTGCACAAGAAAGACTCTAAGCGACGGGATCGATCGAAAGGATGTTGACAAGAATTAAATTAAACTTTTGATCTTATGGTACAAAATTTATGTATTATTTACTCGATCACCCTTTTGAGGCTTAGCTTTATGAGTTAATTGAAGTGGGAAAAAATTTCTATTATATTATTAGAGTCCTATGCTAGATCCTTCACCCAAATTCAAATTCAAACGAAATAATTACGATAGAAAGCAAAGCCAAAACTGTAGCATGTGACCTTAACATATATATCAAATGGCAACAACTACACCAAGAAAAATCCAATAGTTGTTCAACGAATTTTTTACATTAAGGTCGTTACTATTTTTAAGAAGAAATAAAAAAAAAATGTTTCTTGTACTATAAAATCTCTTATCATATAGATTGATTAGCTAGAAAAAAAATGAAAAAAATAAATAAACATAATACTTTCTAGAACAATTATAATGCTCATGTCGGGGGCAAAAATAGAAAGTAGAATACAAATAGATGAAACTAATTAACTAAAAGTTGTATCTATAATTTAAAAAAAAAAAAAAAAGCACTCTAAAAACTTATTTGTCTAGAAAATTTAATTATGAAATTAACATTTTTGTCACGGTGAGACTAATTGTGCCACAACGTTGAAACTCAAAGACCAAATGCGGTAATACATTTAAACAAGAAACTCATGTATTTATTTTAACTTTAAACTAGTATTTGCCCCCGTGCGATGCAGACGAATGGAGTTGTGTAATATAGTTAAAAATAGTTTGATTGATATATCAATTAATTTAAATGAAACACCAATATTAAATAAGTGCAATTGAAAATCTGAGTTGGATCGATTATGTTTTTTTATGTTATCAATGCTTAAAATTCGAACAAATAATTATTCAATTAATAGCCAACGTGTAGAATTGTCACGCATCCGGTGCTGAAACTTTATTAGATTTTTAATATGCATGTTTTATGATTTTTATTAATTGGCCCTAATTAGCTCGTTGTCTAGCTTGCAAGCCCATTATAGTAAATTTACTTATTATAAATGACTACATAAACAACATAATATTTTTATATATTAATTGAATTTAATGTAATTTATCCAAAAATAAAAAATAATAATATATAAACAATAATGTAGCCTTAAGTCAAAATTAATCTCCTAGAGTGTGTGTTACGTCCTTGACGTTTGCCCGTGAATCTCTGTAAATAACAACCGTCAACTGAAGGCATATAATTTTCCTTGTAATTGTAATTGAAATAGATCACAGCATGACAAAATTCATCTTCATTACTAACAATAAAGAGAAAGTGAGAAAATATAAGAAAGAATTAAAAAGTAAGTTAATGAAAAATAAATGCGTCTTGTGACCCCTTTTATATCAGCAATACATATCAATATAATTTTGTCTATACTATAATTAATTAAATATTAATTATACTATTATTAATATAATAATTCAATTATTATTTAATTCCATATAATTATCATAATATAGAATTGCCGATTTAATATTCCACTGAAATATTAATCATTATTTCATTTTGTTTCTAATATTTAGATTCCTTTTGATATGTTCATTTCTTTTTCTTCATACAAAGAATGAATATTGATTGTCACTATTCTTTTTCCTTCATAATTTTTTCCTAATATTTTATTTGTTGTTACTAATTTTTTGGTAGGAAAAACTGTGTTATATTTCCAGTAAAATATTAATATATTTATTTCGTTTTCTCTAGTATTTTATTTCCCTTTTTCCATCATAAAAAGAATTGAAATTGATTTTCATTCTTTTTTCCCTTCATATTTTTTTCTTAAGGTGGTGGTTACTAATAACTATTCCTGTGTGTTATATTTTTTTATTTTTTCATTCATAAAAAAGAATTAATATTTGAAACACTTGTCCTTCTTCGAGTGATCAACTCTTGTTACATATTATCCACCTTTACTATAAATTAATTACTAAATTAATACATTTGAAATATTCTATATTATACAATATTACCAATGTAATACTTTTAAATTCTTTCCCATAAATATTAGTGAGATAAAAATATTTTTAATTAGTAAATATTTTATTTGAAAATATTTTTACAGCAACCTTAATACTTCTCTCTTGTTACACAAGAAAATATTGATTTAATTATTATGACATAATTTTAGGGAAAAAATTAATTATATTACATTTTTTATTTAAATATA
>VALG01003779.1:0-13025 GCA_009835305.1 Ipomoea purpurea | reverse complement strand
ATCTCGTTCAAGCTTGTGGCTGTGGATAGATAAGATGGCGCACGCTCTCAGGCGTGGTGCTTCTTTTAGTTTTTACCTACCGCGGGTGTTACACACTCCTTATTTTCCAAAAAAAAAACAATACCGTTCTAATTAACCCAAATCAGCTAACCTAAGACTATCACTAACGAACATTCACCAAATACTACATATTCACATTTTTATCAATTTAAAATACTCTTTCCACTGGGTGGTGGTGGCGGGGCTGGGTTGATAAGAGATTGACGTGCAGAAGCTATCAATTCAATCTGGCCTGGTACGTTCCAAATCCAATGAACAACCATCGCAACAAATTAGAGCAGCTGCTATCTTTTCTCTGAACTTTTTCTGCAAAACTAAACACTTCCCGACCCCCTTCTTCCATTTCCGGCCACAGTCCTGTATGACTCCATGGGCTACACATAATAGCTCTACGAACCTGAACCGTCTTCAAGCTCACTTTCTCAAAGCGTTTCCACTACTAGCTCTGGTTTGATGCTGCCGTTTCTGCTCAAGCTTGGCCATGGCTTCAGACCATTCACCATCTGTGCCTACGACCTCTATTCTGCCATGCATTTTCTTCTTCCAAATGGGCCGAATAACCTCGACGCCGGACGGAAGGCGCAGCGCAGTCTGAGTCAGCGTGGGTGCGGGCTTCCCGTCTGGTCGCGAGCGGTTGAAGCCGGGCGAGGCATTCCTCCAGTTCGTTGGAGACGGATGAGGAGAAGCTTACGTACCTTTCCATGAAATTGCGCTTCTGATCTTATTTACAATTTTATTTTTAGCTTTGATTGCCATGTAAGACTTTTATCATGTCTTGTCGTTAAATTTGGATATATTTACAAAAAATAAGTTCATAATTGGTCACGAAGGTAACCCTGAATAATGAAATTAAAGTGACTGAATTGAAATAAAAAAAAAAGTTAAATTACCGCCACTGAACACTCTAAAAACTGCCATTAGGTCACTGAACACTCCAAAATGTATGCAACCCCACCAGATAGCAGGTTACACATCCATTTTAACAGTGTTACCTGCTTACGTTGGTAGCTGATTGGCATTTTAGAATAAATTTTATAATAAATTGAAAAAAAATTAAATAAAAAAATAAACGCAGGGTGGCCGTATCCACCTGTCTGATTTATTGTTATTAAAATTAAAATTAATTTATTAAACATGCCAACTCCAGCTGCCATATAGAGCAGGTAATCGGTTAAAATTGATGGTATCTGTAATTAGGTGAATTGCATACATTTGGAAGTTCAGTGGTCTAATTACACTCTTTTTTATTTTCCGTTCAGTGGCTAATTTCATTTTCATGTTACGTTCAAGTGGCCAATTTTGAACCTTATTATTTACAAAATTGTGTGAAATGTGATAATTATGTAAGGTGTAAATTTTGGTGTGAATAGTTATTTGTTACGTTGATAGAAATTATAATGCTTATTATAAAAAATTTAATATCAATTTGAAATAAGTAATTATTACTTATAATATATCATTTAATATACTAATATTTATATTGAATTTGTAATAATATTTAGAGTAAAATGATTGTTACTAATAATAATAATGTAATAATTACTTATATTTGAAAATTGTACATGATAATTACAAAGTATGAATTCTAATGTAATATTGTGATATACTAATTTATATTGTCAAAGGACGGAGCTATGTATGGGGGGGTATCCTCGCACTCCCCCATACCACCCTTTTATATATATGCTATATGTAGCATTAAATGTTATATAAATTTATTATTATGTTTAAATTATTAATGGGGCGTGTTGGTTGGAGGGAATTACAGATTCATTCCACCAAATTCCCACATAATTACGAAGCTGAATTAAGAAAATTTTATTTGTTTGTTTGGAGGGGTTCATTCCGCGGAATTGAAATTTCCTCATTTCCATGAATTAGAATGAATAAACATTCCATTCCTCCCCCCCCCCCCTTGTATTTCAATTCCTTGGATTTTAAATAAAAATATATACTTTGACAAAATTAACCCATATCTTTTTTAATCTAAAATTGATAAAATTATATAATATTAATGATAAGTTATGGACATTTAGACTTTATAATACTTATTCCCTTCCAATTCCCATGTATACAAAACATTGGAATTAAATTTTAATAATTTTAATTCCTGTAAACCAAACACTGGAATTTAAATTTTCACTTTATTTTGAGTAATTAATCTCCCATTAAAATTGTAATTTCTTTCCCATGTAATTTCCCCCCCACCCCCACCCCCCTCCACCCTCCAACCAAACGCCCCGTAATGGTTTATTGAATAGTTTACTTGGTTGAACTCTAAATTTAAGATTAAAAATTGCATGGTCACATGTTTAAATTTATTAACAACGCTTTTCTTATCTTTCACTTATTTATTTTATCTCTTTCATTTTTTCCCAA
Organism: Ipomoea purpurea; assembly: GCA_009835305.1. Lineage (NCBI taxonomy): Eukaryota > Viridiplantae > Streptophyta > Magnoliopsida > Solanales > Convolvulaceae > Ipomoea > Ipomoea purpurea. The sequence goes on along the minus strand of VALG01003779.1, from coordinate 10,586 downwards.
GATAAATTTTAAATATTTTTTTAGTCTATTTATAAATCATTTAATTAACAAATTAAATGTTCTTTTTAATCTACTTTTTATGAATCATTTAATTAATGTACTCTAAAAGTTTATATTGATACTTCATTGTATTCGAATTAATTTAAAAAAAAAAAAACTTAAAGTCGATCTAACTAAAAAAATTTAAATTAAAAACATTTATGAATATAGTGTTATTCAAATTATTTTATCTAATTGATTATGTTTCAATTTTTTGTCATAAATATTTTTAATTTACATTTTCCACACACTCCAAGTATATTTTTAATTTCGACTTTAACTATCGTGTAATCTATGAAAAACATTTTATTGTAATTTATAATGTTTTTGTATTTTAATCTTATTATGATTGTTTACCAAGAACTATGTGGTCTAATGGTAAAAATTCGAAATAATATTGTTTATATTCTCCCTGGATTCTAGGGTTTCTCTCTCGTTTTTTCCTCCCTGGTTTCTAGGGTTCTTGTGCGATCGACTTTGCATGCGAATTGTTAAGGTTTTTTATGCGTCGAATTCCAGAAGCAATCCGGCGACATGGATATACAGACAATTATAGACAGCACTGCCGGAATCACTCTTGAGGATGAAGAACTTGGGCGTACACTTTGACGATGTTCCGGCTGGTGGCGTGGAGCAAGTTGTAGAACGACGAACTTGGTCTATTGTCGGACGTTTCTTAACCGACAGGAACCTGAAAACAGAGGTGATAAGCGGGTAAATGGCGCAGCATGGAAGCCATTAATGGATATGATTGCGGACATCCGTCCAGGTTTGTTTCTTCACTTTTTTTGATGATGCTGGACCGAAGGGTGTGCTAGACGAAGGCCCATGGGTTTTGAGAACTCCAACGTTCCTTTGCCAGCCATTGAGGGAATGATAACCGAAGATGGTTGCTTTGAATACGGTGGATTTCTGGGTCCAGGTGTTTGATGTGCCATCAGGATATTCGAACGGAGAAAGTGCTTAAGAAGGTGGGTGATTATATTGCCGTTTTTATACGCATGGATGAGAGGTGTTTTGAAGCCTTACACTGCATTCTAGTCGTTGTGAGAGTTCCACTCATATGTCTCCAAGCCGTTGAAAGGGAGGATGAGATGATTATGCGTGATGGTTCTTGGGTTTGGATCAACTTAAATACGAAAACTGCACATGTTTTGTTTCTTCTGCGTGCGGATGGGGTCATACAGACAATTTTGTTTGGATGCTCGGCGTTCTACTCTGGAGCCGGCGCAGTATCTTTATGGTCCGGGACTGAGGGCAGGAGGGATGAATCCGGTGACGGAGTTGGGGATAAATGGTTCCAGCTTGGCCGTGAGAGCCGTCGGGGGATAGGGTATGGTGGTGTTGGAATGGGAGGGGTTTTGCTGGTTATTATTCGGGGATGGAGGGTACGGGAAGGATGGTGGAGGGTGGTTTCGGGCTATGGTGCCAGAAAAATCGGGGGAGGGTTCGGGAAGAGGTGGTGCGGCCGGAGGATGGTGAGGGGGTGGGGGAAGGGTTTTGGTAGAACAAAGAGGAGGAGGAGGGTGAAGGGGTTTTGAATTGGAGGGGATTGACATCAGATGGATACGACATCTTTGAATTTTGTGGGACCTAGGGACCAGGCCGCGCGCTCAATGAGTACTTTGTTTTTGAACTGTCGTGGGCTGGCAATCCACGGACAGTTCAAGAGGTGGTGGACTTTAGTGTCCAGGAAGAGGCCGAGTTTGTTTTTTTAATGGAGACGATGGTATAGAAGTCATGCAGAGAAGTTACGGGTAGGTTGGGGTTTGAGGGTGCCTTTAGTGTGATAGTGATGGCAAGGGGCGGCATGTGTTTTCTTTGGCAGAAGAATAATTGTGCTAGTTTGATAAAGTATTCGGAACATCCCATATTGACTTGTTGATTACATTGCCCAGATAGGGATCAATGGAGATTAACCTGCTATTATGGGTATCCACAGAGGAGTAGAGGAGGGCTGCATGGGATTTCTTAAGGTCTCCTCAGGGGGTATCTACTTTGCCTTGGGTAGTTTTAGGGGATTTCAACGATTTGTTGATGCAGTCTGAGAAGAGGGGAGGCTACCGCATCCGGCTTGGTTGATTGAGGGTTTTGGAGAAGCGTTGGATGATTGTGGTTTGGTGACGCTCCCTATGGCTGGTTATCCTTACACTTGGGAGAGGGGGAAAGGGACAGATAGATGGGTGGAGGAACGACTGGATAGAGTGGTGGCAATATGGATTGGTTGGATGTGTATGACAGGGCAAGATTGTTTAATATCCGTACTGATGCGTCTGATCATACTGCACTCTTTCTTGACATTTATGGTGTGGCACATGGACCAAGGCATCGGGGTTTCCGGTTTGAGAATGCGTGGCTGTTAGATGAGGGGTGTAGGGAGGTGGTGAAGAAGGAGTGGTCTGGAACACCTGGTGTGGCTTTGCAAGCAAGGCTAGAATCTTGTGGCCAGGGCCTTAGAAGGTGGTGATCGACATCACAAGTATGGGAAGCGGATTGACAGTATTCGGAAGGAGTTAAATGGGTTACGGGGCTGTTTTGATCCCGCGTCTCTAGCCCGGTTTAGGCTGCTTGATGGCCAGTTAAACCAACTTTTATCTCAGGAGGAGGTTTTCTGGAAACAATGTGCTAAGCAGCACTGGTTGCGGGGAGCGGACCGAAATACTAAGTTCTTCCATACTTATGTGTCATACCGTAAGAAGAAGAACGTAATTGTGAAGTTGAAGGATGGTAATGGTGTCTAGAGGGAGGGTAGTGCACTGAACACGGTGGTTGTCGATTATTACAAGCAGATCTTTGCCACTGGTGGAAATCCTGGGGATTTCAAAGTGGATTCTATGCAACCACGAGTGACTAGGGCGCAAAACGAGGATCTCCTACGTCCGTTTGAGCCGGAGGAGGTACGATGTGCACTATTTTCTATGGGCAAGAACAAATCCCACGGTCCGAATGGCATGAATCCGGGCTTCTACCAGGCGTTCTGGGATGTAACTGGTAAGGATGTTACTGATTTTGTTATTAATTGCCTTACGCAGTCTACTTTTCCTCCTAATTTGAATGATGCGAATATAGTTTTGATCCCAAGAAATGTACCCCTGAGTTTGTTTCTGATCTGAGGCCGATTGCATTATGTAATGTGCTGTATAAGATAATGGCTAAAATGCTGGCGAATCGAATGAAACCCCTGCTTGAGGGTGTTTCTCAGTATCGCAGAGTGCCTTTTTGTCTGGCCGTTTAATCTCTCAGATACTATTCTTATTGCGTCTGAGGTTGGCCACTATTTGAGAAGGAAGCAGTTAGGGCAGGTAGGTTGGGCGGCCTTGAAGCTTGATATGGCTAAGGCTTATGACAGGATGGAGTGGCCGTTTGTACAGCAGATGATTGTTGGGGTTAGGGTTTTGATGAAAGATGGGTTAGACTTGTGATGTTGTGTGTTGAGACTGTGCGATATAGGGTCATGGTGAATGGCGTCCCTACAGAAGATAGTCCCAACTCGGGGGTTAAGACAGGGGTGATCCCTTATCGCCTTATTTATTCATCTTATGTGCTGAGGGTCTATCGATGTTTGTTGCAGGATTCTCAGTCTAAAGGGCTTATTCATGGTTGTAGGGTAGCTCGGGGAGCACCTCCTATCTGTCACCTGTTTTTTGCAGATGACAGTTTGCTTTTCTTTAAAGCTAATTTGCAGGAGACATTGGAGGTTAAAAAGTGCTTAAGTGTGTATGAGACCTTTTCGGGGCAGGCAGTCAATTTTCACAAGTCTAGCATTACGTTTAGTCGTATAACATCTGTTGGTGATATGGATCTTGTTGCTGGAACTTTGGGGGTTGCCCAGGCTGGTGATTTTGGTAAGTATCTTGGTCTACCTTCAGTGGTATGCAGAAATAGAAAGGCTGTTTTTGCTTATGTTGAGCAGAAGTTGAAACAGAGATTTGGTTCTTGGAACAAAAGGCTTTTATCTAAAGCTGGTAAGGAGGTACTGCTGAAAAGTGTTGCGCAGCTATGCCCACATATACAATGAGCATATATTTACTTCCTAAAACTCTTTGTGCTGCTCTTGAAAGGTTGATGAACAGGTACTGGTGGGGTACGAAAGGGAGCTGAAAGGAGTATCCATTGGTTAGCCTGGGACAGAATGTGTGCCCCGAAGAAGTATGGTGGATTAGGCTTTAAACGTTTGCATGAATTTAATGTGGCTTTGCTGGCTAAGCAGGGTGGCGACTGTTAAGAATCCTAATTCTTTGTTAGCGCAGGTTTTTAAAGCCAAGTATTATCCTACTACTTCTTTTTATGAAGCTGTTTTGGGTGGTAATTCGAGCTATGTTTGGAGAATATAATGGCTAGTCAGGAGTTGGTAAGGTCTGGGTGCAGGCGGAGGATTGGGGATGGAAGGACTACTAAAGTCTGGTCACATCCTTGGCTACCTGATGCGCATGACCCTATGTGGGTTTGACCCACCAGAGTGTCAATCATGACTTGCTGGTTGCGGATTTGATTGATAATGATGCTAACAAGTGGAATGAGGTTTTAATAAATCAGCTTTTTGCTTCTCGTGATGTGGAGTTGATTAAACGGCTGCCAATTAATGCGGACTTTGAGGACATGTGGTTTTGGGAACGGGATTTAAGGGGTTGCTATTCAGTGAAAGATGGTATAGAAGGCTGGTTGAACAAGTTGCCCCAACCTCGGAGGTTTGGGGTTTGCTATGGAGGTTACAGGTACCGCCTAAGTGGAAAATCTTCCTGTGGAGAGCCTTATTGAATATTCTGCCTACGTTGGATAATTTGATTATGCGCAGGGTGGATCTTATTAATGTATGCCCATCGTGTGGATTGGAAGGGGAAAATGTTATGCATGCTTTATGTTCCTGTTTTTTTGCATCACATGTTTGGTTATTGTCTCAATTGCCTGTTCCATCTTTTAACGACAGGAGTTTTAATCAATGGGTGGAAGGCTGGCTTGCTGAACCGGCAAACAATCCAGACACCAAAGGGAGGATTTGTGGTTTACTATATGACATATGGACTTCCAGGAATGCAGCAGTATGGGAGGGTTTTTGCCATACCCGAGAACACTTTTATGTGGTAGTGCAGTTCGGTGGGAGGCGTGGAAGGAAAATTGTCACCATCATGACCGAAACCCACCAGTACAGCCAGTACAACCGGAACCGGATCCCTATTCATCAACTGGTGTAATCTGTTTTGTAGATGCAGGTTTCATGGTCCACAGCATGCACCCTCGTATGGATTCATTATATATGATGCAGATGGATCTTTTATGACAGCGGCGAATGACCCGTTATCTTGTGCGTATGATCCTGTTTGGCGGAGGCATTGGCAATGTGTGAAGCTTTATCATGGTTGAAAGACAATGGTTATACTGCAGTCACTTTATGCTCAGATAGTTTGGTTTTAGTTTCAAATTTAACAATCTAGTTCTTTTCGTTCTATCTTGGTTTTGTATTGCTATCTTGTAATCGTTTACTTACTTTCATGACGAACCCTGTGGTAAAAACATGTTAGCAGGGATGCAAATCGGGCAGTCATGCTCTAGCTAAGCATGTAAGCGCAACTTTGGCGCGTTCTGTTTGGAGGGATGATCCTCCTCCCTTTCTTTTGCCTAGTATGGCTAATATAATCTGATTCAGTTGGCTTTCAAAAAAAAAAATGTGGTCATGGTACTCGGGTTGGATTTTCATTTGAAGGTTGTGAGTTTAAACCTAGTATATGAACAGATACAACATTGTAATAGAGTCTGTAGACGCAAATAATTTTCTGACATCGTCCTAATTATATGTACAATGTTACTTATCAGAGAAATTTAAATACTCCGTACTTATTATAGAAATGTTACTTGGGCAACGGGCATGTGAATGTTACTTAGGGAAGGGCATTATTGTTTCTCCAACTTTTTTTATTTCCCCATTTTTTGGGGCCAATTTTTTCTTTATTTTCGTATCCACGGTGATTGTGATGGTACATCCACTCATAGTACACTACAACCTGCGCCATACTGCCCATACAAAGTTACAACCACTGGTTTTTTTTTTTTTTTTATTTTTTCTTAACAGTTACAACCAAAGGTTGTTTACTTGCTTGTTTTCAGTGGACACAAACCCAACCAGATCAGACAAGAAACTAAAACAATTATTTGAACAGTTTGTTCTTACGAAACGAAAGCTACGAACATACAAACAGAAGCAAATTCCAGGTACTTAGACGACGAGGGCCTATAAGGATGTGGCGAAACTCTGGTGTTCAATCCGTTAACTTAATCGTTTTAACCGAACTGATTTAATCAAAATTTAAATTTTTAACCGTTAATATCGAACCAAAATTTATGTTATCGAATTAATCGAACCGAAATTTTGTTCGGTTATCGGGTCGGTTAACTGATTAACCAAACTTTAAAAAGTTAAAATTTAAAATCCAAAAATAACACCTAAAATAATAATTCAATTAATAAATAATAAACTACAATAATAAATAATAACAAAATATACCAAAACAATACCGTAACACACTATAAACCATATTACCATTACATGATGTACATATTACATTAAATATTTAATACATTACTTATATTTAAAAAGTTTGATAACCATTCAGTTAATTCGGCTTAAACCGACACTTTTGAACCGAATTAACGTCAATCGACATTTGGAAAATCTTTTAACCATTAACCGAACTAAAAAATTTGTTCAAAAACGGATTAATCAAATATGTCGATCTCGATCGATTACTGAAAAATTATACGACAATTTGACACCCCTAGGTAAACCAGTATTTGCATCATCCGTTTTAGCGAAGGCGACCCTTTATACCTCCACGGAAATGTACGTTTATGACACTAATGAAGTAAAGCAATAAAGATTTAAAAGTAGAAGAGAAGAACCGAGGTTGGTCTTTGTATTCAATCATGACTACTATAGGTTTAAAAGACTTTTATGAATTTTTAACAGTTGGAGGTATTCATTCAATTTTAGAGAGTTCTTTAAAGTCATGCCGGTATTCAATCAAATTTTAAAAAATCTTTAAAAGTGTGTGGTATATAGGTGTAAATGAGCTGAGCTGCTCGGATCGCTCGTGAGCGGTTCGGTCAACGCTCGGCTCGAACTCGGTTAAAATCGAGCTCGGCTCGAGCTCGAGCAGCTCGTGGATTAAACGAGCACGAGCCGATCTTAGGTATTGTAGGCTCACGATTCGATGAGCCCTATAATATATTATATATATATAATATATAATATAATTATATTATATTTAGTATATAAAAATAATAATTAGGGGAGGGAAATTAAAATACTTTAATAATTATGTATGGATAAAAGTCATAAAACAAAGTAGTTTAAATTTTAAATCAAACAGGTCAAATTCGAGATCAAAATTGAGCTCAAATTCAAGCTTAAACTCGAGCTCGAATTCGAGCTCGAGTTCAGGCTCGAATTTGAGCTCGAGCTCGAGCAGCTTGACAATTGCCGAGCACGAGTTCGAGCACCAGCTCACGAGCTCGAGCAGTGCTATCAATAACGAGCACGAGCATGAGCTTACCCAGGCTCGAGCTCGGCTCGGCTCGTTTACACCCCTATGTGGTATCTTTAAAGAGTCTTTAAAAGTAATGTGGTATTCAAAAAGTTATGAACTTTTGTAGACTTTTTAATTTTAAGACTTTTGTAAACTTTTTCTTCTCAAATATAAATAGTTGAAATCCAACATCAACCCAAGATTTCAAATTTTCTCTAACTACTTTGAATGTTTTCTCTGTTTATTTAAACTCTATTTTTTCTCCTTATTTAAACTCAATAAACCTATCTAAATTTAATAAAAAAAAAATTCTTCATTATCCTACATTTTCCTCATACCTAAACTCTACCAATTTTCTCTCTCTCCTCAACTTTAGAATCTTCATCTAAAAATTCGAAAAATAATATTATTTTACTTCATTATTGCTTGTTTATATTGATTTTTATTTTTTTTCTATGAATTTTTTATCCCTAACTTTCTCTAATTCTCCCTAAATACATGAACAAAGCAAATTTTTCATCGTAAAATTTTAGTATATGTTTCATAATATTCATATAAATACTATATATTTTTATATTTATTCTTTGAAAAAATGACACTTTTTCCCCTGAATTTTATACTTATAGCACTTTTTTTTCCTTAATTATTCAAGTCGCTATTTTTCCCCCTGAAATGTTAAATGGACATATTTACCCTTAAAATAAATATTTTATTTTTTTTTCTCCAACAAATTATGACAACAATTTGGTTAAAACCAAACAGACAATATAGCAACCAAACCGAAATATTTTAATTACAATTTAGAATCGAAACACGATATTTAGAGTTTATTAAAATCGCGAACCGGGATGACCGGTTCATGTTCCGAACAGAAAATATAAAATACATTTATTGTTGAATTTAGATTATTTTAACATAAAAAATAAAATTTTAAAATAAAACAGTTCAAAATCACGAACCGGATCTGGAACGTCGGTTCACAGTTCAGGATCCAGTTTTTTCGATTCATAATTTTAATAAACTGAAATTCAAATATTAGGTTCTGGATCTGAATCATAACCGGAAATTTTTAATTTGATTGCTATAGTGTCCGGTTCAATTCGAATCGAACCGTGGTCATCCCTACGTATACGCAATAATTTGTTGGAGAAGAAAAATAAATAAAAAATATTTATTTTAAGGGTAGAAATGTCAATTTAATATATCGGAGGAAAAACTGTCACTTTTAAAATAATTGAGGGGGCTAATGTGCTTACATGAATAATTCGGAGAAAAAAGTGCTATAAGTATATAACTCGGGGGAGAAACTCAAAAAAGTGTCATTTTCCTTATTCTTTTATGTTTACATTTCGTAATATATATATATATATATAATAAACACAAGTTACTACGAATAGCGAATTACTATTCGTAACAATAATTTGGGGTTGTAAACAGTAGTACCTTGTTGTTTGCAGTCTCAAATTGCTATTGCAAATAATAGTTGTTTGCATGATGCCTAGCTATATATCAAGTATAAATATAATATATATTATTAATATTAGATTTTTTTTTAATTTTATGCAATTATAATTATTATTTTTAAATATTTTTATTTGATCAAGTCATTTATTATAAATTTTATTTTTCAATATTGTTATGAATTTATAATAAATAGTTTTTTTTTTGTTGATGTTTATTAATAATATATATAAGTAATTAGCATATAAGTCTCAACATATTATGGATAAAAATAATAATGTTGAAAATGTTGATGTGGGTGAAAAATATATAATAAGAAGAATTTTATGATATATTATAAATGTTTTGCAAGAAAATTGTAAATGATAAGAATTAAAATAGTGAAAGTTTGTAATGATGTATTCAATTTAGAATTTCAATGACTTTTGTAGACTTTTTAAATAAAAAATTGATAAAAGTCTATGAATGTTTTTTATACGGACTTTTATAGTCTTATAAAGTTTTAAAAGTTTTGAACGACTCTATGAAATCAATCAAATTTATTAAAAATCCTATCATTTTAAAAGTCTTTAAAACTTACAAAAGTCATGATTAATACACCCATCTTAATTTATTCTGATAGATGTATACTATGATCTATGGACCGGCCTAATAAAGCAAACTGGATCAAGCGAGTCCAAGAAAGATACACACAGTACGGAGCAATTCAAGATTTTGTTAAGGATTGAGCTTATTATTTCTAGTATAACAGAATTAGGTTTCACTATTCCAATGTAACAAAGACTCTCAATACGAGGCAGTCTGGAATTCTTATTCCTTGTAGGGCTCTAGGCCCAAAATATGTATAAATAGGGCCCAAAATATGTATAAATAGACCCACTAATGGGGAAAGAGGAGGCGATTTTTACTATTCACAAGCAATATTCATCAATAAAAATAATATATTTTGTTCATATTATTCTCTATATTTTTCTTATATTCTTGTATATTTTAGCGGTAGTGTGGCCTGTCGTTGACTACCCAAAAGTCATAAAACCAACATTGACACCGTCTGTAGAGATCGATTCAAAAAGTTTACGTTCGTTCCTCAAACCTAAAACACACAACTGAAACCCTAATCATGGTGGCCACTCGACATAACACCCACACTGGATTTGTCCATTCGGGATCTATGAGAAACCCTCAATCGGCCTACCTCTAGCGTACCTATAACACCTCATTTTCTTAAACCTTATTAACAATACTTAACTTAGAAAGGAATACTAATCAAGCAATATAAACTTACTAATCAAACTTTAAGAGGTGTCACCGCCATAATCACCACACACGGTGATTGCACAGGCAAGGAAAAGATCTAAACAAAGTCAAGCTTAACTAACTTTAAACAATCTTGGGGAACAAACCCCGGTGTCCAACACCATCAAAACATCTAAACGGATCTACAACCAAATCTCGATAAACAAAACAGAAAAAGAGTTTAGAGACTACATCTAGCACTCTAAGATAAGCTAGTCTAACTCGATCGCTCTCAAGCACTAGGCCACCTGAAAAGGGGTTAACAAAAAC
>VALG01003777.1:0-33441 GCA_009835305.1 Ipomoea purpurea | reverse complement strand
TTTGGCGTTTGAGACTTTGCACATTCGTGTTCGTGAGTGTTCTTGAGTTTCAATAGGAGCCGGATTGAGGCCTTTTGATTTTCGCTGTAGTTCAGTGTTGTTAGAAAGTTGAAGATCTCATCGACTCTTTGTGCTTTCTGTGAGGGGTTGGTTAGAGGAGAATTGGGGTTGTTATTGAAATAGCGGTCAGTTCTACTGTGGAGTGGAGTTTTTCAAGGTTTAGAGTGTTATAGGAATTGATAGATTTGCGTTTTTTGTTGGGTCGGTAGACAATCGGGATAACCCGGAAAAGATATCGCCGTTCACTTAGGCATGCATAGACAAAATGGGTGTGATTGTTCATTTGGGGGACCCTGAGTGTTTATTGAGGACAGATGATTTGTAACATCGATGCTAAAATTGGGGTGTGTAGTATAGCTGGAGCCTAGCACAGCTGGGATGCCAATTGTTTAATTCCGTTCGCTTAGCAGGGACAAATTACCTTCAGATCATGAGATTTTATTCGCAATTACACATTGTGGTAGAAAATGCACATCTCTTGCGGATTATAGGGGCGGGCCCACTCAAGGGCATTTTAAATGCCGCGGTTCCTCAGAAACTATACCGCAGTTATATAAGTGAAACATCGTATGAAAAATTGAGGTAGGTGTGCCGAATATTTCGTTATGGCCTTAAAACCGCATGTCCATCTCCTAACTTGTAGCTTCCATCGCGAAACGGTTCTTGGGTGGTGTGTTTGACCTTAGATTCCTCTACACTATAGATGATTCCAATTCTCACAAAATCATTTTCTATAGCTAATTTTGTGCTCGCATTTAAAGAATCCAAAGATCACGTGAGAATGCACCTCACAAGGATTCAGTAGAAAAGAAAAGATCACATGAAAACATAAGAAACTGTCTTATTTAGACGAACTATGCGGCATATTATGTGTGTGAATCATCTCGCTATGCGTAACTCTTTTTGTATGAAGTGATAGGATGAATATCGGTGCGCATCATAGAAACTAATCTTGATAAAGAACTCATGAAAAGACAAGTTCTAGTTGTTTCTTATTTGTTGGTCCAACAAAAAGAACTTGAGGATGGACACACGTATGATTCGGTAATGAAAGAGGACTTATTAATATTTTCTAGGACGGTAAGATAAGAGGACCTTTTGACCTCAAAAGGAAATTGGGATGTGGCGAAGATTCAACGACTTGCAAAGCCAACAAGGGTTAGTGGGGAGAAAGGATGAGTCACTACGGCAGTTTCCGCTCGTCAGCTGAGGTGTCGCAATGTCCACTCGAGCTTCAATTCCTTGCTATTTATGCATTAGCAATTCAAACGTAAGTACCTGCGAAGAGTGATATCATCTTTACAAATTATGTGAGATGAACAATACTGACTAAGTGTGAAATTGGAAGGTTAAGAAGCATCGAGAACACTATTGACTTCTCTCTGTGGAGTACTATCAATCTTTAAGACCATTCTTGGACCCAGTGTAACATAACGGAGGACAATACGGTCTATTTGCATGATAAGGCAGAGTGAAGCTAAAAGAATTTCCTGTAGAAGAACTGTTGGTTTGTTATTTAACCTTAGTCCATCTGCATGTAAGGAGAGATTACATAACAAATCACCTATATTTCGCGATAACGGTAGTTGGATGTCATCCAGCTTGTGTAATGGAATAAAGAGAATGGATGCTTCGAAGAGAGGATGTTAAGTCGTACTATAGACCCTAACCGTTAGCAACAAATTGTTGTGCTAATAATGTCTAGAAGGTTAACATCGCCCTACACTGTGATGAATTATCAATCAAGTGGAGGTCCTTTATGCTATAGTTACTATCTACAAAAGTGCATATAAATAAGTCCAGATGAACCTATGCTTGCTTGTACAATGAACGATTAGTTATTATTTTTTAGACGTTATTATATGAGAATTATTAACATGAATATATATTATAGTTGAATTCAGAGTATGTCGTCTATAAGATTTGACCCCCTATGACTTTCTTATACAGAGAGCAAATAAGAGCTGTGATTTAAGATATTCATACAGAAACAATGCCTACATGAACATATAGGAGACCGACGTCTTTATTGCAAGATAAGCAACAGCCAGGACTTGACTTGTAATAAGCATGTGCCAGAAGACATGTAAAAAGTTTCAAGTTACTGCCTAAAAACGACGTCTATCCAAATTGGGCGCTCTTTCCACGCTGCAACATCTATTGGTACAAATAGGAGCGACAACACATGATGAAATGAGGCCGTGTTTTAAGGAGAAGAGTGGCAGAGATGGCTCGACTGATTTACGCGACCACATGGCAGCCTATTTACTAGATCGGTCTGATTTAAACCGTAAATAAAGGTGAATGGCAATAGGAATGAACTATGTCACGTTTTGACTTGAACATTTGCGGATAGACAACATACCACTTCAATCACACAGCTTTCACCACATTAGAATTCAATAAGACTGCTCATATACTTACGATGTCAATTAGTCACCGTTCTTATTCACAGTTCCATTAGCTGAAGGGTACCTTTGTGGGATAATCCACCATTCATTATATATCAAATGAAGTGACAGATCTTAGTAAGGCACAAACCTTAGTGGAACTGATGGACTCCTGATTATACATGAAAGAAGTCATTCCATCAGTTTTGGTTGAATCTTGAGATGTTATCCGGGATTTTTGTGAAGTCCTGCTAGCAGATGATGGACGACATGTGAATCTTGTACATCTTTCCAACCTGTTTCCAAAGCCATGTTATTTCTTCTAAACAGCATCAATCCTCTGGCCAGTTCGGAAAAAGGTCCGGGCCCTATACTCTTTCGCTCCTTTCACTCGGTCACCAGTGGTTGTAAGAGTACAAATCGGTGTAAGTGGTGCAAACTGCATTAGAGAACAGAGTGAGAATAAGAATTGAAGCTCAGAAGAACAAGCACACGGATAATGTGATAGCACCTGGTGCCACTGTACATGGTAAAATTCGTTCAACATCAGAGCATGCGCAAGGCCTTTAGCGAGTAAACCCGAGAAGGAAACCAATAGTTGCACCGAGCATACTACTGTATGGAAGGCATAAAAATGTCCAATAGCTGCGATTAGCATCTCCAAGCACCAATTCGCGCAAAATTAAAAAATTTGAAGTCTGCAGCTTCTCTTGTGTCCTTTTATAGTCTGACTTTGCAGCAAGAAAAACCAGAACAACCCTGTCAAAAGTGAAAGAGGCAAGTCAGTGGGAATGGAATTAACTTGACCTTTATACCACAGATCGAGTACAACTGCAACAGCAAGTAGACATTCAATTTCCAAACGAAAAAAAATAAAATAAAAAATAAACACCAAAAATAATGTCATGGTATGCAAGATGATTTATTAGTGTCATTTCCTTCGCAAGATAACTAACTACCCAATATTGCAACCTCCCAACCCCATGCATTCCTTTTCAAATTAGAATCTATATTCTTCTAAATCCTTTTAACATGTACAATGTAGTGGAAGTAACATTTGATTACATCTATCTCTCATTCTCTCTTCTGATATTAATAGACAACACCTAAAGTATCGACAATCGAAATAACAAATAACCTATTCATTGGAAATTGTTCACCACTAAGCTGCAAACATGTGCACAAAGGACTTGAGAAAAGTTAAGCAAAAGCTAGAGAAAATGAGCAAAATCCAAATTCATTATGTAGATTGAAATAAAGAAGAATTAAAAATATGATCCAACCTGCCAATATTGTAAGAATATACGACAGACTTGATTATAATGAATTTTGGAACCAGGATAAATGGCTGAAGAAATATCTCTGCATGCTACGTAAAAATATTAGCTAAGGCATAAATGCCATCGAGTATGAAATGGTATTAACAATTGTGAATAGAGGTAATGGATTGCGACGGATTGAAATTTCCATCCTCATTATTTTCCTTTAGCATAAAGTAATAAATGAAGTGCAACTAAATAGGCTTGAGGATTACGAACTGCAAGCAGCCCTGCGTGCACTTGCCGTATGAATCTCTGCACAGATTAATAATTCATATTGTCAACTATTTCATTCAACAAATATCAACAACATATGAAAAATGGGAATACAGTAAAGAAATACATCAAATTGGAAAGAAAAAAAACAACGAAGGGATGAATGCTACTTGATCCAAAAATTATGAACTCTACTAAATAGCTGCAGAATTAAAGGGTTCAAGGAATCATACCCCCCACATGGTAGTTAAGACACAACTAAAACTTAACAATCTAGTAAAATGATAGTTGTAGTCACTATGAGTAATCTAATTCATAAGTTTAGAAGTTTCCATAGTCAATATGTCTAAGGGACTTGCACCCATCCAATGAAATTGGAGGAAAGCAACATGTCATCAGACAACAATTAAGGCTTTAGAAACCGCCTTCCAGTCAAATTTAGAACAATTAGCTCCTGACCAACCCAACCCATTCTAAGCACAAGATAGAATTATATATACCCAGGCTTCATAATCTGAAATAAATCAGAAAGATCACATATTGAAATACAGGGTTATGATATATAATTGCAGTTCAATACGATAGAGCTAATGCATGCATCAAATAGACAAAATAGCTAGTAACAGAGATTTCTAGATGACAACCAAAATGACTGATCTTTGCCTTCCAAGATCCAACAAAATTGAGGAAAACATTAACAAGATTTGACACCTGTATTCATACAATTAGGGAAGAAATATAAGGAATAAGTTACATAACCAAAACCATATATATTTACTTAAAAGAAAAATTCAAATTGTAACAAAATAAAAAATGGCTCAATATTTTTCATTGATATATTCCTTTTATTCAATTTGTAAAAAGAAAGAAAACTATCCCAATCACAATGCAGAAGTACCCTAACCATTAATTTCTACTGGAACATACTGCGAGAACAAATAACAGATATTCAACTAAAGATTAACATTTAAACTAATTTTTAAACTCAATAAGTCATTCCTTTAATTCTTGCTTACACTCCTTCCCCCAACCTCAATCCATAATGCATCAAGCCGCACTGAAAAAGGGCTGAATATTACCCGTATAGATAATTGGGAAGCCAAAAGTAAGGCCTAATACATTTTATTGATATATAACTAATAATAGATAATAAATAACAACAATAAAATAAAGGTGCCAAGAAGGTGCATACAATATCATACCTGAAAATTTACAATGATTAAAAGCAAAATGAACTTATGTCCATAGTCCCCTAACCCATTTAAAAACGCTACTTTGCAACAATACTTCTCAAGTATTTGTAGTTTAATATATGGGGCAAGGAGTTGCTTTCTCTTCTAAAAATATATATGTTGAAATTTATCCCTTAGGAGATAGTAGAAAGCATAAATGCTTATTTTAGCCCACCTGGGGCTAATTGAAAATATGCTTTTCTAGAATATTAACTGCGAAGATTGCCTCTTATTTGACTTCAAAAGCCATTTTTCATTTTGTATTGTTTGGCCAAGCATGCTTTTAGGAGTAGATAAGCTCCAATGAGCTGTGGGACAAACAAGTGCTAAGTATGCCAAAATACCCATTCTCAGCTTCAGTAAACAAAATAGTGTTTCCCCAATAGCTCTTTTTGCTAAACAGGTTTATCCATCATAATGCCTCAATAAAAGCCTCCAACTACTAACACTGATGTAAGTCAGCAGCTCTTAGCTGTCCATAAAGATGTCACAAATCACCACTACCCCACTTCACCTCAAATTGATTATGTCTGTTATTCATGATGATGCATCTGGTTTATGATTCTGATCAGAAAGCTTTAATAAAAGAATTAACATGATGTATTAATGTAGAGCAAATCAGGAAGCAAGAATATAACAGCTTAAATATGAGACAATTAAAATTTATTGTAAACCTATTTCCACACCATATTATTTTCTAATAATGAAATTCTATAACCATCCAATTGTGCTATCAGGAAAAGACAAGATTGTAAGCTTACACCACTGTTTTTTCTCTCTGTAAAACTCTCAAACAGATGCAGATTGCACACACTATACAATAAACAGCACAGGCAAAATTCACACAGGGGAAGAGTAACCATGGGCAAAAAAAAAAACTATAAGCAAGTTTTTTTCACTACACTTACATTTCTCGCAAGGAATTGAAATATATTGCACTTTTGTTCATTATAAGAGATAAAAAAGGGCCAGCGCATAGACCTGTAAAAGAAAATTAGTTTAGAATGGTTAAAGCCATTTATCAGGAAATTAAATGGCAGTAAACCAGTTTTTATTCTCAGACATGAAATTTGAATGAACAAGTGAACAACTAGTGTTCCAACTACATTGCATAATTGGTAGTACAACAATGACATTAATAGTAGAATTGCCAACATGAAATATAAAACATTTGCAAAGGAGAACAGATTTCAGTTATTACATTTGATATATCTGTAAATCTGCCAACTTCAAATAAACCCATGCACACAATAATTACTCCATATGGAACTTCTTTGCTCATTTACAAAAACACAAAACTACCATCAAGTTGAATTTAGCCCTAAATGCATAACTATCCAGTATCACAAACCCAATTATGGACAATTCAGTGATGATAACACCCGTGCTTGGATCCTGATAAGTTCCGTTCAAATATGCAATTCAAATAAATATGACACTTGAGCATTATTCCATCAATCAGCAAGTGATGACACAATAAATCCTTTCCCACTATAAAGTCAAGATTCAAACCATCATTCAGTATTGCAACTATGTTTCAAAATTCATAAATGCAAGTTAAGGTGGGCAATCAGGTTCATTATTCACTAAGAACTGAACACCTTGAAAAATCTGATGCTACTTCCTTTCCCTCATAAGATTGTTTTTAGATAAAAATCCTGACTCTAGGTACCACATTAACTGCAACATTCCAACTCAAAAACAAAGATAAAACCAGGATATGACTCTAGTAAGGCATGAAAGTAGATAGAAAGATATGTTTAGAATTTTTACTCCTCAGGCAAGTGTAAGTAATACAGATTATTATATGCTTGAATGGTGAACAGAATTAAGGCAATGAATAATGAGCAAACACAATTAGGGCAAGTAATGACTGAATACTCACAGGAACCATAAATACGATGCGCACAATGTATCTCTGGTAGGTAGGTTCCGTGTAGTTCAAGAGGTGCAGATATATGTGGAAGATTGCAAACCCAATGGCACCAGCCGTGCAAGGCAATGCAACAAGTATGTAGTATATAGGCCCCATTTCTTTTAGAAGGCTATCAATCAACTAAGATATCATACCTGTCTACACAAAACCTAACATTGCAATAAACAACATTATCAATATCAAATTCACAAGGAGAAACCAAACAGAGGGCGCCAGGGCGGTCAAATTTGAGTCGAAAACCAACACCGAAACCAAACCTTCAGAGAGTGCCAGAAACTTGAAACATTCACTGCTTTGGCCTTTTCACTTAGCTGAAAGGGCTCCTAAAGCCACCACAGGAAAAACCCTAACCCCAAAAATGTTTAACTCTGGTACAATACAACAGCAAAGACAATCAAGATAAGGATCATTTTTTTGTCGGCAGCTGTTCGATGGAATGTCTCAATGTCATAATCAATGAAATTACGCGGTGAAAAGAAACCAACATGACCAACATAGTTCCAAGAAAAAAACAAGATCAGGGAATTTTCAATAGATAAACTAATAAGAAAAAAAGTAACGGATTAAAATTTGGTTTTGCTTGAAAAATTAGTTAAAGGTTTTTTTAAGAAAATATACTAACTTGATCAATGAAATCGACGGAAAAAATCAAGAACGTGATGGGTTCGAAAGATCTGGGGTTCTTCTTCTGCGGCTGCTTTCGAAGGAGAAAATATACTCCGTAGAAAGAATAACCCGTTGGCGTTGGGAAAATTTGGGGGGGAAATGAAGGCTTCAACCTCAAAGGGCAAAGGCTCAAAAGCACAGCCGCGTAGGCTTATAACCAAAAAAAATAGATTTGATTAGGGTTAAGAAATTGGGTGAATCGGTGGTGGTTGTGGCGGTGATGATGGTGGTGCAACACTGGCGATGATAGCGGCTCAACTCAGTAGAATAATTATCTTATTTGGTTCATATAAAATATCATCATATTTTCTTTTCTTTTCTTTTTAACCAACAAATAATGATGCTCCAGTATAATAATTATTAGTTCTATCATTGCATCTTAAGAATTGTTTTTTCAATACGGAGTATCTTTTGTACAATTTTCTAACACGTCTTACCTTAAAAATTAAAATTCCAATATGAAAATTATGATTATATCAAAAAAAAAAAATTAAAAACCAATAAATAAATAACACAGAATTTTTCTAGGTTTTTCCCCTACATATCTTCGGGTTTTTTTTTATTGGTTTCTTCTTCACGACACCTTTTCCGGTTGGTTTCTTCTTCGTTTTTCTTCTAATATGCTACCTTCCCTTATGGTTTTTACGCGTGTATGTGAATGTCTCTTAACAGAAGATGGACGTATGTCGTTTGCAAGAGCAGTGCGAGAACCTCGCTCCGGTGGATGAGGACACTGCGATGGTGGTGGTAGAGGATTGTGTGTGGCAGTGGTTCCAGGGAGGGGGATAGCCAGTGGTTTTTTGTCGGACGTTTGCTTACAGATCATGCAATTCATTTCAAAACCATGCAAAATGTTTTTGCGTCAGTTTGGAAACTTATGGGTGGAGTGCTATTATAGAGGTCTCTAATGGCTTATACTTGTTCCAATTCTTCACAGAGTCAGACATGAGGCGTGTGCTTGATGACGGACCTTGGTCCTTTGAAAACCATATGTTGGTCTGCAAGAGTATCACCTCGAGTGAGCATCCTTCAACGGTAAGCTTGAACGAAGTTGAGTTTTGGATTCAGGTGCATGGGTTCCCATTTGGTTACACGGAGAAGGTGATGAAACATATTGGGGGATTTGTAGGCAAGTTTGTAAGGCTTAATGACCATAACTTTGGAGGCATGTAATGGAGTTTCTACCGAATTCGTGTCGCGTTGAACACGAAGGCGTTGTTGCGAAGTCAGATGACGCTGCAAAGAAGAAATGGTTACACCCTCCATGTTTCTTTTAAGTATGAAAGGTTGAGTGTTTTTTTTTGTGGGAGGTTAGGGTACACGATGAAGTTTTTCTATGGAGCAATGGTTCAGAAGTCGGTGTCAGCGAACTACCAATACAGTGTGGAATTGAGTGGGAGAGGGGAGGAGGGATGTGAGTGAGGTGGGGCGGTCGTGGTTGGTGGGTGGGGATGGGGAATGTCTTGGCAATGGTCGCATGGGTAAGGTGCGACAAAGGAGCTCAGGGGTGATGGAGTTGAGGTAGGTGTTGTAATTGTGGCGGAGGCTGCGATGCTTGAATCAGGAGGGCGGGAGTGTGCATGGTGGAGGTGGTTTAGGCGCGAGTAGGGTGGAAGGGAGCAGTGTGGGTGGTGGTAATGTGTGTGGATGGGGGCGATAGTTTGATTCCGGTCGGTTATGGTTCCCAAACCGCCCTCCACAATGAGTATTATCAGTTTAAACCTGTCATGGATTGACAATCCATGCACAGTTCGTGAGGTATTAAACATGGTGTCATGTAAGAAGCATAATGTTGTATTTATATTATTGTTGCAAAAATCGCGCCTAGGTGCTAGGCGCCGACTAGACCACCTAATCAGCTGATTAGCTATTGTTCCGTTTTTTTTTTAATGGGTTATTTCGCTGAAAATGACTAACTCTAAATCGTTCAAAATGAAGTCGTGTGGAGTTTGAACTGATTATATTCTCTATGATTCTATAAATTGATTTGAAAGTTTGGAACTAAGTTGATACTTTGTGAGTTGTGGCTTCGTTGAATTGTGTTTTGATTCTTTAAATCTTTATACAATTACAATTCTATATGTTTTTTGGTTAATATTTAATATTTTAGTATTATCTATTAAAGTATTAAATAGTGTATAATTATCAAGTCTTAAAAATTAAAAAATTAAAAATATTTTTAAAAAACAACGCCTAGCGATTTTTTCAACATTGTTTTTTAATGGAGACAACGGTGGGTAGGGAGCAGGCAGAGCGGTTAAGGGTTAAGATGGGTGATGTACGCGTGTTTTGTGTTTCACGTGTCAAAGAGTTGCGGGCTTACACCCCGAATTTGTATCGTTCTCAAGGATGGCAAATTGGAAGTATTAGGTAGATATGGAACCTAGGAACTAGACTCACGCTAGTCAAATACATGCTCACAAAAAACATTGGATGCCAATAGTCGGGTTGTAGTATGCAAAGCAACAACAATTATTGAAATTCAATTAAAAGAAAGTAGGATTGAATTACGCATCTCTTGCACAATGTCACTAGTGTCTTAGGACTTAGGTTATGATATTGCAATTAGCCGAATCTAGTGAGGCTTTACAAGAACCGTTCACCTCTCGGTTTACTAGGTTTTCTCTTGGTATAGAACACCGTTAAGTGACTATAGGCCTAATAGGCATTTTATCGAACACCTAGTCTTCACGTCATTCCTAGCTTATAGGTCTTTCGGATCTTAAAGCTAGGAAATGCAATTGACTTGGAGCTTCAAGTGATCTAGTAATTCCTTGCCTAAATCAATTGCTTAGAATAACCCTAGGAGTTGGCCGGACCCCACAAGATGCGTACAATTCACTCAATTGTAACAAAATTCACATACAATTGCATTATATACAACCTAATTGAGAATTATATATCACACTAGCATCATGTTCAAGATTCACAATTCAATTCCTACAAGAATCTAGCCACTCATAGATAAGCAAATTCACATTACATCAAGAACAAGAAACACAAATGAATATAGAAAGCAAGTAAAAGTACCAAATCTTGATTGCAAAGTAGATTCACTCCTACAAATGCTCCTAGATGAGAAGGTACGAGTTGTCAAAATGGGCCAGCCCGGCCATATGGGCTGGCCCGTCACAAGTTGTCAGAAAACGGGCCCAACTCGGCCCGGCCCATGCGTGACAACCCAAAATTTAATTTTATAAATCCGTTTTAAGAAAATTCAAAATAGTCAATTTTCACTCCATAAAAATTTTTGCGATGAAATCAGTGTTGAATAAATTATTTTGAGCCGCTTTTAAATAATTCGACACCAAGACTTGATTTGAAACCAATATCCTAAATGTCCGGGTACATTGCATACCAAGTTTTGAACTGAGAAATCTATCTGAGTGAAACCGGGAGAATTCTAAGAAGCCTAAATCAAGTGGTTTCTAAAAATCATTTTGGGAAAATTCCTCTTTCAACCCCAAACTATTTTAATTAACAATTTTAGCTTTTGCTTCATAGAGCATGGTAGACCACAAGAATCCATCCATGTCTGATACTCTTTGGAATCAACCAAAATTACCATATTGCCACCAACCAATCATTTTTGTTTCTCTTAGGATTTTGAACTCATATAAAAGGAATAGTAGTCTCATATTTTCTCATGATTCCCATCTTTGGCTGCCAAATCATAGCACTGCTAGACCAGGGCAAAGTTCACAGTAAGTTATTCCATATTCCTCCATTTCAACCTTAGCCTTCCATTTCTTCTAAGTTTTTCTCCTTCTTTCTCTGATAACTTAGTAGTAAGATTGTTGTGGTTTGTTGGAGATGTTTAGGGGGTGAAGGAGGTTGTAGCTAGCTAAGGAAGAAGGTGAAATCCAAGCTAGAAGAAGAAGAAAGCTTCAAAGGTATAACCCATGGACTCCCAAGCTTTTTACAGGACTACGTGAAGTCTTTGATGAGTTGAAATGAGTAGAAATATGTTGTATTTGAGCTATTAAATGATATATTACTTGTCTATGATGTGTTGTTGATGTTATGGACGGAGTTAGAAATGCCGAGCTATTTTTGCCAGATGGAGAAGAAACCATCTAGCTGGGTGCACGACACGTGTGCACCATGTAGGTTGACCAGTCCCAGCAACGGGCCCACACAATGGGGGACCTGTGGGCTAAGGTCGTTGCCAACTGGCCTTGGAACGGCCCTTGGAGTAGGCGTCGTGCTAGAGCCGTGGCTAGTCGGTCTAAGTAGAGATGACCAGCTGTTTCGTTTGAACCTCACGTTCGAAACCGGAACCGTGCTGGTGCGAATCGGAACCGAAACCGGAATGTCCGTACGGTTTCGTTCCGATTCTTAACCGGAAACCTATATTTGGTTCCGGGTTAAGGTTTGTAAAATTATTAGAACCGGGACCGGCGTTCCGGTCTTCCAAACAGGAAAAAAAGTAAATATTATATATTTTGTTAATTTTTTTTTTATAATTGGTTCTAAACGAAATCGCCGCGTTCTGAATCCAGATCCGCGAACCGGAAACCATTACTATAAGAGTTCCGGTTCCAGTTTCGCCATCCACGGAACCGGAACCGTGGTCACCCCTAGTCTAAGGGGCGGACCTAGTTGAGCTCGCCCCAAGGTCCGTTGAGTGCCTACTAGTGTAGTGGTCTGGCCCTTGTGGTTCAGCTACGGTGTTGTTTCGAATGGGGTGTCATGGGCCCTTGTGGCTCGGTACCTCGGGGCCATCTTGACGCACATTTTGGCTTTGATTTCGTTAAGTTTGGTTAAGTTTTTGAGCTATTTATGAATGTTTTTGTACAAGAAAATGTTGCATAAGTATTTGGAAATTTTCACTATTTTAAAGTTTGTGAACTATCAGACTTTGATTATTTATTTGCTGAGTATGTCATAGTATGGTTGTTGAATAGAGAAGCATGAGCCTAAATGGTTGATTTTAGCTAGCAAAGCATGCCTGATGAAGTGGTTGTTATAAATTGTTGAAGTTCACTCCCAAGTTCTAAATATTGAGCATGTTGTTTTAAAAGTATCTTTGAGTTCCAATAGCATGTCAACTACTTGCTAATATTTATTGAGAAGTTTTGCTAAGTATGATTACAAGCATGATTTTATGAAATTTGTGAGTTTCACAGTGAATAGAAAGTGAACATATGTTACAGTAAGTGCATTGAGCATTTCATGTTTAAAAGTGCATAACGCTGGGCCAATGTGAGGCCTAAGTATTTATTTTTCTAAAATCTCATTTCCGATGAAGAAAACCTTTATCTTGTCTATCGAGAATGAGTTGAGAAGTATGTGCATTTTTTGCATAAGATAAGTGCTGCATATTTGAGATGCATGAGTGATATATTTATAATATCTATTGTGAGGAAAACCTTGGTTTTTGGAGGACCCGTTTGGACTATGCCCTTTCGGAGTAAAAGCAACGGACATTGCGGTCCAATTTCATGTAACGCGGCGATATCCCACGTTACAAGGTTGGAAACTGCCCGCCAGGCTTGGAATCTTGGCCAAGGGGTGTGCACACTGATAGTTCGATACCTGATTCCACAGAGTTTGAGTTTTGGAACCACGGAGATTGGTTCTGTGGGCGGTATGAGAGATTGGTCGGGCTATACGTTATGCCCAATGGTCCATTCACATTATGGTGAAACCCGGCCTCTCCCACGAGTAAAGAGAAAGCGAGCCAGCACGACTCTAAGAAAGCGAGTCATTGAGACTCTAAGAAAGCGAGTCAACACGACTCTAAGAACGGGAGTCTTGGAGACTCTAAGAAAGGAAGAAGCAAAGCGGGTCATTTTTGGTTTATAAGAAACCTCCACAGAAAAAGTATTCTTTTTATAAAAGAGTGTATATGTATATATACCTATACTTTTATATCTTGCACGAGATTGCATGATTTAGTAGCATGAGTTTGCTTATTATATATCTTGCACGAGATTGCATAATTAGTAGCATGAGTTTGCTTATTATATATGCACGAAATTGATGATTAGTAACATGAGTTTAGCTTATAATACATTGCACGAGATCGCATGATTAGTAGCATGGGTTTGCTTATTATATATCTTGCACGAGATTGCATGATTAGTATCATAAGATTGCTTATGAGTTATTTATTTGATAGCATGAGTTGCTTATGAGGTATACGCCTTGCTCTAGCTTGCATGATTGATAGTATGAGCTTGTAGTGAGTTATATGTCTCGCAAGAGAATGCATGATTAAGTATATGATAGCATATGAATGCTTATTGACTTAATATGAGAAAGCATGAGTTTATTGAGTAATTGGAAGCTTAGTTTGTTCATGAGATGAGAATGTGATAAGTTGTTATGAATAAGTATGCCTATATGAGTATTAGGTTGCAAGCATCTAGAAGTTTATGCCAAGTATGTCTAAGTGTATATGCCTGTTTGAGCAAGAATGTGGAACTTTGTTTTCCAAAGTATATACTGTATTTACTTTACAGGGTTGAGTGGCGTTATACTTATCTTCGTGCTAACATGTTTTGTTTGCTACTTGTTGTTTGTTAACCCTTTCAGGTGGGCCAGTTCGTAAGTACAGCGAGAGCACGAGTTAGACTAGTTTAGTTAGATGACTTTGTAGTCTAAACTCTTATTATTTTGGGTTTTTGTAGTAAGCTATCTCTTTTGTTGGTGTTGGACCACTGGGGTTTCATTCCCTTAGTTATTCGGATGCTAGGTGATTGTGGCGTGACATCCTGTTAAGTTGTAGTTATTCGAAATGCTAGGTGATTGTGGCGGTGACACTCCTGTTAAGTTGTTATTTAAGATTTCTTTTCCGCTGTTTAGTTTATCCTAATTTGGTTTTAGTTAAGTTTAAGAAAAGTTTTCCAATACGGTTGGAAACTTGACCCAACCCATATACAATGGGCTGGCGGGCTAAACGGGCCAGTCCGTCAGCCCATTTTTTTTAATTGTTATAAAAGTTGTGTATGAGAAAAATTGAACCTTTGACCTCTCATATAAATAACCAAACTTTATTACACTTGAACAACATATTCTTTTGAAACAAAATGTGTGTATAAACATAAATAAGTGCATATATATTATATGAACAGTACACATATGTCACATACACACACATGTAACTATATTTAATTATATATTTATAAAATATATAAAATTAATAAAACTTTATGTTAATTATATATATATTAAATCACCATAAATTAATTACATATCATATTATTCTATTAATTATAAAATAATAATATATAATTATAAACATAATTATTAATTGATGTAAAAATATAATACATTTTCATATTTTTATTTTTATATATTTATATAAATAATTTACAATTTTCTCCTACAACTACTCACTTACAAACTTTATAACTTTTTTATTTGTTCTAAATATTTTATCAATATTATATTTATTTACAAAATTATATCTTTATTTATACTCATTTTTATTCCTATAAATTATAAATAATTAATTAATTCAACTCTCTTTATTAACTATTTATTTATTACTTCTTTTTTTAAATTAACTTCTACATCATATTTTCATTCAATAATCTTTAACTATATTTATTCTACTTACTACATTTTAAAAACATCTTCTATTAAATCAAATTATTAATACAAATAATCTAATATATAACCATACATCATATTAACAATAATTATAATTATTCTATTTGTTTAATTTTTTTTTAAAAGTTATACATTTTATTTATTTATTTATATTTTCATCATTCAAAAATCTTCTTTATTCCCTTTCCCCTATAAACATTCCTCAACATTTTTTATCACTTTTATTTGACCAAATTCTCATCCCTCCATTTAACTATTACCATTACCAATTTCCCATTCTCCCTCCCCTCCCCTTTTTCATCCCTATTTTTTCTCACTAAACTTTACCATTTAATTTTGTCTATTCATTAATTAATCATTCTTAATAAATTATCAAATTTCATAAACCAACTTTTACTCATCATCATTGTTCAATCTACATATTCTTATATTAATTCTATTTATTTTTATTATAATTCTTTTCTTAAAATTCTATCTTTTTTTACTCTTTTTTTCTTTTAAATTTTGATTTTCTACAATCTTTTTCCTAGTGTTGTAGTAATATGCTTCGAAATTTTTTACCATATAATATAATTCTTTTCGTGTTCGTGCTATCTAGTCTATAATTTCTACCTGTAATTACACTATTTATTTGCAAATAATATTTCTACTTAATTCTCTATCATCAATTCATCATACACTATTATACAATGCTAAACATTTCGTCTCTGAATCAAACCTACATTCATCTTTATAAACCAATCCACCAAATTTTATTCATATTTCCTCTACCAATCAAATCATAAATCAACCAATTCAATCATAACATTTCACTTTTTCACAAAATTAAAAAATTAATAACATCTAAAATAACCAAATCTTATCCACATAAATTCAACTTTAAACACTTCACAATTCATATTATAACACTAAAAACACAAAAAATACTCTTGATTTACTACAATCAAAAATCTAAAGAACACACTTAAAAATTTTTTTTCACTATACTACTACAATATAGCTACTCTCCAAATAATTATTCTTTTTCTTTTCTTCTTATCTTCCTTCTTCAAAATCACTTAATTCTCATATATACTTTTAACTTACCTATTAATATTAATTTTTTTTTATTTTTTACATCTCTACCTCGTTCTTTATCTTTTTACTATATTAATTTTACTCATTTATTTTCTTCCCATATTAATATACACATTTTATCTACTTTTTTCAACTAATAATTCCAATTTCAATTACTTTCTTTCTTTTATATTTTACACACTTTTTTTCTTATCTTTTTTATTATCTTTTACTATTCAAGCAGTTACTTTCTAACATATCTTACTTAACAAGATTCAATACCTCTCCTACTAATTAAAACCTCATCTCACTCCCTTCTATCTTCTTGCTGTTATTTTTTTCTTTAAAAAAATTTAAAAAAAATACAAACTCACGCAATTCAAAAAATAAAAAAAAATAGTGGGAGAGTTGGGGGTAGAAAAGGGGGCGGGGAAATGGAGAGAATTTCCCCATCCCGCCAGGAACGGGGACGAGGACGGGACAAGGACAAGGACGAACGGAGGCATTCCCCAAATTAATTGTAAACACGCAAATGCATAGATAAACAACTATAAACACATAAAATAGCGGGGATGGGAATCAGACCATCACCATCTTTATCGAAGAGTCTGAAGGCTTCCTTTAACTCGGAGATCTGATTGTTGGTCAACTGATCTGCCATTCTCTGGTTGAAGGTTGTTCCGATAACAATTCCGGCCAACATGTGCAAGGAAAATGACCTAAAATGACTGATTTGCCCCTGAATTAAACAAATCAAAATGGATTAAATGATTTCAGCGACAATTGACCGGATGGACCAAATCTGTTAAAAATTACATAGTTAGTGGTACTAAATTGTCAGTTTTTTAAAGTTGTGGATTGAAATTAACCATTATTATTACTGTGTAAGGAACTAATGGCCGTTTGGTTCACGGAATAGGCCGGGAATGACATAGCATTCCCAGGTAATATGTATATTCCTTTGTTTCGTAAACCGTTTCTATTACCGGGAATAATATTCCCGGTAATACCCCATTCCCCTAGATATAGTAATAGCTATTACCAGGGCCCCCCTGGTATTAGGCTATTACTGAGTTCTCAGGAATAGCCTAAAATTTCTACTTCCTATTTTACCTCCGTCACCCACCATCACCAAGCACCCCACACCCCACCGACACCAGCACCAGCACCCCACCAACACCACCAGCACGCCGCCGCCACCACCACCACCGTCGCTACCACCACCACCATCGCCGCCACTACCACCACCATCACTGCTGCCGCCGCCACCACACCACCACCCCAAACACTAGCACCAGCACCGCCACACCCGCAGCTACCACCACCGCCGCGCCACCACCACCAGCACCCGCACCACTGCCGCTACCACTACCACCACCGCCGCTGCCACCACTACCACCACCAGCAACACCGCCACCATCGACACCACCACATATTTTTATAAGGGTATTTTTGTCTTTTAAAACATATTTCATTTCTATTCCTTAAACCAACCAAACACGGTAATATAATTCTAAAGTCTATTCCTTTCGCGAACCAAACAATATAATACAATTCCTATTCTATTCCTTACCTATTCCATTCCTTATGGAATAACCATTCCTATTACCTCAAAATTCATTCCGTGAATCAAACGGGCTGTAAGGGTATATTGATATTTATACTTATTATCCCTTCCAATTTCAAACCTAACCAAACAATGAAATTTATTTGCAATCAATCAAACAATGAAATCAATTTTCTTAAATTTCATTTATCTTCAATTATTTTTCGGAAACCAAACCGACCATAAAAGGTATGGAGTGGATTATTAATTATTATTTTGGTCCATATATTTTTTTAGTTTAGTTCTTTCAATATATCTAAATTACAGATATTACCTTGCAAAAAATCATAAATATTATTTAAAAGAAACTTAACAAAAATATAATCAAATAAATTTTAAAATATTATCAAAGTTTAAAATTATAGTCCCAGACCCGAAATATCCTAATTCGCTCCGGACCTCGTTGGAGCTTTATAAGACCATACAAATACACTCCTCCCATTCATTCCCTTAAACCCCATACAACCGCACCCTTATCCCCTTCTTCTTCTTCTTCTTCTTCTTCTCTGAGGCCATGGCATACACTTCCTCCATTATCGGAGTTTCCTCCATATTCCAAGCTAACCCGTCGCTAGAACATTCCAAGAGGCTACTTCTACTCCTCCTCTATCTTTCTCTCAATCCTTTGAGAAGCTTCATTTCAATCCCCTAAAAGCTTTTTCTTCATCGTCGCTTGTTCGTTCAAAGCAGTGCTCGAGTTCGAACCCGTTTGTTGCTTCGGCTTTGGTCACTCCCAATTCTTCTCTGCTCAGCGAGGAGGCCTTCAAGGGGCTCGGCGGGTTCTCCAAGGATCCTTGGATGTCAGCGACGCTGAGTATGATTCGGAGCTCGATGAGGATGAGAGCGAGCTCGGAGCGGCTGATAGTGACGATGAACTTGCAGTTTCCAAACTAGGTTTGCCTCGGCAGTTAGTTGAGACTCTTGAGAAACGAGGGATTACCAGTCTTTTCCCAATTCAGGTACTGTATTTTCCTTCTGGTTTGTTTTTCCCCGAATTCTTAGAGCATATATATTAAATTGTTGTGTAACTGTTTATTTATTTATTTATTTTATTTTTGTCATTGTTGAATTGCCGAATAACAAGTTTAAGTCCTTACCCTTCTTTTTAACAATCTTGGGATCTAAGAAATTGTTGATTATATTATTTTGGTGAATGTAGAAACTCATCTTCGGGTCATAATGACTATGTGGACTTAATACCAGCTCGAGTCCTCCAAGTATTCAAGTATAGTAACACCCCATGCTTAGTCCTAAACTTTCAATTTAATTGCCCGTGGTACTTCAACTTCCAAATTTAACCACCGATGTGTTTCCTTTAGTTTAAGTATGGTTAAAATTAGTACTAGAGTTTAAAAGTTGAAAGACTGGTTAAGTGGTTAACTTGAAAGTTGAAGGATTAAGGGTGGTTAAATTTAAAAGTTGGTGGTTAAATTGAAAGTGTAGGACTAAATGTGGGCAGTGCTACTATACTCGGAGTACTCCAGTTGGTATTAACTCTTACTATGTGACTGGTCAGTTAAGTATTAAAATTGACACCAATTGCAAGTAAATTGGCTCAAGATTACTGAACTCCTGATGATAAATTTGCTTCCAAAGCATTATGTTGAGCATAATCAAATTTAAGTCTTTGGTTATATCATTTTCCAGTTGCGGTGGTGGAAGCTTGTCTTTAATTTGCCTATGGCAATCAACCTTTTGGTTTTATGTATACCAGTGTGTGTTGCATCCCATTGAATTGACTATTTTTAGCATGCACTTGTGGAGCTTATATTTATTTATTTAAGTAATTATAATAAAATTTCAGTTTTTAATATGAATATGTGTTTTGACTCTAGTTGTTTGCCCCTTATAGAGGAAAATTCTTATTCATTATTCTTATTTTTCCTTTCTCACATTTATGTAGAGAGCTGTATTGATACCTGCATTGGAAGGTCGCGATATAATTGCTAGAGCAAAAACTGGGACAGGGAAGACACTTGCATTTGGTATCCCAATAATTAAAAGGATTACTGAAGATGAACAGTCAAAATTTTCTCAAAGGTATTATTTTAATCATAAAAGTGAATTGAATGCTACTTCAATTATTTGATGAGTGAGATAAAAATTCTTTCTTTTTATGAAGGCGGGGACGACTGCCTCGAGTTTTGGTCCTTGCACCTACTAGAGAGTTAGCCAAACAAGTAGAGAAAGAAATAAAAGAATCAGCGCCGCACTTAAACACTGCCTGTATATATGGAGGAGTCTCATATGTTACACAGGAAAGTGCACTTTCCCGTGGGGTTGACGTGGTTGTTGGAACTCCAGGTAGACTCATTGACCTGGTCAACAATAATAGCCTGAAGCTGGGGGAAGTTCAGTATTTGGTACTTGATGAAGCTGATCAAATGCTTGCGGTTGGGTTTGAGGAGGATGTGGAGGTAATCTTGGAAAAGCTTCCATCACAGCGGCAGAGCATGCTATTTTCTGCAACCATGCCTGGCTGGGTAAAGAAACTAGCGAGGAAACATTTGAACAATCCACTGACAATTGACTTGGTAATTTTTCTTCTCCTTGTGGAATAGTGTTTTCCTTTATCTTTTAAATAACTACTGATCAATGCATGCCAGTGAAATCTTTCTTCATTGAAATAAAATGTCATTGACTAACACATTATGTTTAAAATCTCATTTGCTATTTCTGAAGTTCTGCTTAAAGCATATAGGTCTACATTTTAATTAAAATTTGTGCTACATGGTTATGCTACTTGATAGAGTCAAACCTCAACTTTACAAGTAATCTTTTTCTGTCTTTTCTCCATAGGTTGGTGATGAAGAGGAAAAGCTGGCTGAGGGGATCAAGCTCTATGCAATACCGACCACAGCAACCTCAAAACGAACTATTCTCAGTGATCTTATAGCGGTATTGAACAGTTTGTGTTTTTATTTTTATTTTTTATGGAGTATAAAACAACTTGCTTCCGCATGTGTAAGTTTAGCGGTGGCAAGTTATGTATTGCCTGTCCTCTGATCTTTAAATTTTCAACAATCTTTCAGGTTTATGCTAAGGGTGGGAAGACAATAGTATTCACACAGACAAAGAGAGATGCTGATGAGGTTTCCATGACATTAACAAACATCATTCCTTCGGAAGCATTGCATGGTGACATTTCCCAGCATCAGAGAGAAAGAACCTTAAATGGATTTAGGCAAGGAAAATTCACAGTCCTGGTTGCAACTGATGTTGCAGCTCGCGGGCTTGATATCCCCAATGTTGATTTGGTAAGTTAATTTATCCATTCATGAATTTCATGATATGCATTTGCATGCCACCAAAGACATGCGGATTTTTGAAGTGTTCAGCTTATTTTGAAGGATACTTCGAAAGCAGTTGGGAAATATGTCTGCATACCTTATTCATTAATACAATTCATTCACCAAGAAAGCAATCTATGTTAGTTCAGAGACAACTATAAATGAACAATCAATATCCAATTTAGATGCTTTAAATAGGACATGTGATTGAATCGTTGGTGATAACTCTTCATCATGGCACCACTACTTTTGTTACTCAAAATTAGTATGGTTGTGAAGAACAGTAGTAATATAGAACCACCATTAATACCTATCCAAAAAATGATCTGGTTTACTGTTGGCATCATTCTTAAAGACTTCCTGTCATTGATTTACATTTTTGTCCAGGTAATCCATTATGAACTTCCCAATGATCCCGAGACTTTTGTGCACCGCTCTGCTGTCGAACAGGACGTGCAGGAAAGGAAGGCAATGCTATTCTGATGTTCACTAGTAGCCAAAGGCGAACTGTCAGATCTCTTGAGCGTGATGTGGGGTGCAGATTTGACTTTGTTAGTCCTCCGTCAGTCAATGAGGTTTTGGGGTCATCAGTAAGCAAGTGGTAGCTAGCCTTGGTGGGGTCCATTCTGAGTCCATTGAGTACTTCATGCCAACAGCAAACAAGTTAATGGAGGAACAAGGAGTCAATGCTCTAGCTGCTGCGCTTGCTCTCTTGGGTGGTTTTGCAAAGCCTCCTTCTTCTCGTTCTCTAATTACTCATGAACAGGTAAATTATAGGTCTTTGGAAATTGGGCTTGCCTTCAATATTATAGGTTGATTCACGCCCTTGAGTTTGACCTCTTCTAGAGTTTCAGTTCCATTTTGTGGGGGGTGGTGGTTAAATGCCTATAAGGTTTTGTCCTCCCTGTTGTTGCCATACTTTGACTTCCTCTGCCATTTTCCCTTCTTTTGCTTGACCTGGCTGCCCCTGGTTATAAGATAGATATGCATGAAAGGATTGCTTGAATACATTGTCCTATAAGTGTATATTCCTAATCTGTTCTACTGTCAATGATTTTTATGAACTTGTATTTGTACTGCAGGGATGGGTTACGCTGCAGCTAACACGTGACACTGGTTTCTCTCGAGGATTCATGTCTGCTAGATCTGTAACTGGGTTTCTGTCTGATGTTTATTCAGCAGCTGCTGATGAAGTCGGAAAAATACAGATAATTGCAGATGAACGGGTGTGTAACTGGGTCTCTGTCTAATATATTTTGTATTGCATCTCCCTATTGATAACTGTAGAGACCTTTGCGTTATGGTCTTCTCATGTGCATGCTGCTCTAATAAACATTTTTGTGGTCAGGTTAATGGTGCTGTTTTTGATCTTCCAGAGGAGGTTGCAACAGAGCTCCTAAATCAGCCATTGCCTCCTGGAAACACTATAACCAAGATTACAAAGGTTTGCTTTGATTTGTTCATCACAGCTTCTCATTCTAATAACTTCTGCATTGTTCATTACAATTGAACTTACTGTCTCTTGGATATGCTATCCCCAGAATACTGGCCTTGAGTTTGATGTGAATTTTGGTGATTGCACGTGATCTTTACTATTTTACTGTCTCTTACAGTTGCCAGCTTTGCAAGATGATGGCCCCGCAAGTGATTTTTACGGAAGGTTTTCAAACAGGGAAGGGGGCTCACGAGGAGGAGGGTTCAGGGACCGAAGAGGTGGTAAGGAGCTTCCCGGAGCTGGTCTAGTGGTCGATTCTCCAATAATGATAGTGGTCGATTCTCCAATAATGATAGTGATGATTCGGATGATGGGTTTAGGCAGGGCGGGAGATCAAGAAGGGGAGGAAGTGGCCTTGATGATGGGTTTAGACAGGGTGGGAGATCAAGAAGGGGAGGAAGTGATTGGCTGATTTAGTGATTCGAGATCTAACCGGTCATCATCATTCGGAGGAAACAGGGATAGGTATGTTATCAATAAATCTTTATTTGCAATTGGGCATTACACTTAAAGTTACTTGCTGTTAGGATCATGCACTTACCACTACACTAAAAGCTATAGCTAGTAGCGAAGACACAACTTTATTTCCTTATAGATTGCCATCATATTTTCGAAAGATAGGGTGTTGGATTTGGCCCTTTACCGGCCTCTGCCCAACAATCCTCCTAGCCACATGGTGCTGGACTTGGCCCTTTACCAACCTCGCCCAACAATTTACCCTAGCCAGATGGTGCTGGACTTGGCCCTTCACCGGCCTCCGCCCAACACCTGCATATATATATATATATATAATAGATATAGTGTAGGTGCTGAATCTTAAATCTGATGGGTTTCACTTGGTACAGGAACTTCAGTGGTGCATGTTTCAACTGTGGGCAAACTGGTCACCGAGCATCTGAATGCCCTAGCAAGCGCGGGTGGCTATTAGAACTGATGGTTGTCGAGAACTCCTAAATCTCCCTTTCCTGCACTGACTGATGAAAACCTGGAGATCATTCCTGCAAGCATATCATTCACATTTCACACAGGAGCTGCAGCCAGCTGCAACAACAATTGCTTACTACCCCCGGTGCCCGGTGGTGTATCCTCCAACTTTCTTTAAGCCTTATTAGAGGGTAGTATGTATTATGTAATATGTTTAATCTAAATTTTGCTGCTGCTTTTATGCAGATATACTATCTATATCTATATCTGACACGGTTCAAAAAATGATATTATGACATTGATTTTTTCTGCATTTTATGATGATTTTTTTTTTCTGCATTTTATGATGATTTTTTTTCCTGCATTTCTATTGTGAAACTCAACTTTATTTTCTAACAGAAAAGGATTGTTTTGAATTTGTGGTTTATTCTTTTTAATAAATCCAGTTGAAATGATATGAAGATGAGGATTGTAATTATCCAATTAGCAGTTATGATAGTTAGAATATTTGCAGTCACACTATAAAGAGCAGCAGGCCATTCCAAAATCCATAAACACAATAATCTCTCCTTCCACCTCTCTTGAAGGTATTTATTTTAACCTTGGATTCTCAAAATATTTCTTTATTTTATTTTATTTTTTGAGTACCCCAATTGGGTATTAGGAATTTAGGATTGAACTTAGACTTTCATTATAGAAAATAATAGTGATGCAATTAAAACAATATACTTGACAAATACTGTTTATTATGTTAATTACATAATATATAGTGTCTTCGTTATCAAACACCGTACAATCAAATACTTGGTAATGAACAATCAAATACTTGGTAATGATAATAGGTTTTGATGAACGTATTTTGCATTGTTTGGTAATGGGTAGTAGGGTAGAATTGAAATGATTACCAATATTAATGTTTGGTTGTGTATGGCCTATAATGGAAAAATATTTTAAAAATACCAAAACAAAAATCAAAACAATTGATTTTAATATAATGACATCCAAAGCATTAATAAAAATCAAAATAAAAATCTAAAAGTATTAATCCAAATTTAAAAATTAAATTACTAATAAGATGGAATAATACTATTTTTAATTATTAGGGAATGAAATTTTTATTTGAAGGGATTATCAAAACCTATAGTTATGTTTTAAAAAGTTATCAGCCAAAAATTAACTATGATTTTGATTCTCATTCCTAAAGTGTAAACTCATGAACCAAAAACACCCAAAATATTTATTGCAATTCTTACTATCCTTCCAAACTATTAATATAGAGGTACAAATGTTGATGCCATTGGTGGGTTGCTAGCCCTACTCCCCTGTGCACTGCTAGCAGTCATCGATATGATGTGATTTTCGGTCAGGCATGGGTCCTTCTCCTTCGTCGACATCAAAACAAATTCATTAACTCTCTGTCTTTTACAGAGCAAATGTTTGTGAAAATATGAGCGTTAAAAGGAAATTAAATAGGTTCTAGAATCATCTTCCCCAATCCCATCTCCCTTCTCCCTTAAGATTGCAGCCGCTCAAGGCTTCTCTGGCGATCCGCTCTCATTTCTGTCACACCTTCCGCTTCTACCACAATCCCCGTCGTTTCTTCCACTTCGGCCCCCTTCTCCGCCGTAGCCTTGTCATCTTTCTTCTCCATCCCTTTTTCGCCCTGGTCTGTTCATTCCTCTTCTATAGGTCATCATAGTGTTGTCCAAATCGACTGCACCTTACGCAAAATTGAGGCACGAAAAGGGACATCAGAGAAGAGAAATAAATGGAAATTACATTTCTATCCTTGATTTTAGTGTCTAACAAACAGTGGTTTGGGTCAAGAACTATTTTGGTTAACAATTGCATAGTTGGGTACGAAATTGAGTAAGTTTAAAAGTCAAGTTCCAACGTGGTGAAATCCTTATAGCCGAGAGACCAAATCGAGTATTAACTCTGCTACAATAATACTAAGACCAACAACGAATGTTCAGAAAAAAAAGAGTAATGAATTGACATCTATAAATCTAGACCAAGAATAAAAAATGAAATTAACTCAATAAAAAAAAACATTCTAACCCTAAAACACGTACCGTACAATCTGCCAAGCCAAGAAGAATTTTAAAGCTAACAATCTTTTTTCTTTTTGAAAACATAAGATGCCATTACGACAAATCACAGCAAAGTGCATTACAAATGAAGGGAGTTCACAGAACCATTCCTTACGATCTGTATTAGAAATAGAGTACCTTACGATCTGTATTAGAAATAGAGTCCCGAGTAAGCAGGTGGGCTCCATTCGCAGAGCGTTTAACAAAAGGGATTGTAACATTGTCAAGCTGACAAAATAAATCTTTCACATATAAAATAACAAGATCATAAGATCATATGAATAGGCTTGATTGTTAGAGTTGAGAGACTAGATGAGTGTAAAGCTTACAATCTTAAGCTGATAATTGAGTATGTCCTTGAGCCAAATTACAACAATTGGGAACTGGAATGATGTCATTTTTTAATCCATGAGATTGATGAGACCTCAAAGATCCTGGAAAATGGTCAATGCAGTGCCCTGTAAACTCAAAGAAAGAAGAACATAAAATATGCCCTTCATTTTTAAAATCAACAACACAACAGAGTACACTGTGGTTAAATTTTAAGCACATTAGAGGAGGTACCTAAAACATGTTTTATTCAAGAACTTCCAATGCCAGAAAATTGATTACAAACTTGACAATAAACTGTCAGGTTAGCAGAAGTGCATTAGATCATGTATTATCAACAAATTGAATGAAAAGTTAAGGGTGGCCAATAGCCAATCATTATTAACAGACCAAAACTGCCATATTGCCTCAATAATGCAATGTTATGTACGCAAACTACTCCGGTTGTGAGCCTCTTGACTTCTTGAGAACCAAGAGTCGGCAACTTGGCTGAGTATATCAACCAACAAGTTATGAGGAGCTTGATTCAGTATCACTTGATGGTGGTTGGTGAGTACTTGCTGGTGGCAGGTATGTGTAGGCTGCCATAGAAACTCCAATGGCAGCAGAAACTCCAATGAAACTCCATAACCACTTCTGTTGAGTCCTCTTCCGCTGGCGTTGTTTCCGTGCAGCATCTGCATAGTTTAAAAGCCGTAAATAAATCAGGTCCAAACGATAGTGTTTCTAGTATTAAAGAATTATGTATGTTTCCCCTACTCATGCTTCTCTCTCTCTCTCTCTCTCTCTCTCTCTCTCGGCAAGACATAAAACAGCAAATCAGATGAGCAGTAAGACAAGAGAAGAAGAGAAGAAAAGCACACCAATGATTTCCTGGTTCCTCAGAGACATCTCATGATTAACTGCCTCATAATATTGTAATCTGTCCTTCAGACGAGAGATCTCCTGGTTTTTCGTTTCAAGGATTGCCTCTGAAGTAAGTTCAGCTTCTGCACTTGCTTGACCTTTTCCTATTGCCTTAGCAACAAATCTAGTAACAGCTAATTCCTGAGTAAGCTGCTCAATTGAGCCATGCTCAAGCTCCATACCAGAAATGACATCTGATGGTAAAGGAAATGTTAAGCCTTCCTCGGATAAAATGTCGCGGATTTTAAGCCACTGGTTACGCATCACAACTAGAGCATCTTCCGCAGCCTTTCGCTTTTTTGTTTCTTCAAGGAGCTCATGTGTTAAAGAGTGAAGTTTTGATGCAGTAGTAGTATCATGGAGCAAGTACATTTGAAGCAGGCTCTTCAGAGACCCACTCTGTAGTAACAAGTAGGGAAAATGGTCAAATAAGTCCTTGAATTAGATACAATTAAGCCTCTGAACTTTAAAAAAAAAACTCAATTAGACCCTTGAACTCGCAAAAAAAATAAAAAATGCAATTGAGTCCATTTTACATTATTATTACCTGCTATAGTAGGTTATCACTTATGTGCCATTTTTTTAGTTGATCTGTCATGTTTATTTGCTTTGTCGGCAAATTTCCTTTTTATAACATGTATTACTTTTAAATTTTCCTTTTTATTTAATTAATAAATGACTAATTTATTATCTTAATAATTAGGGATAAATCATGGGAGATGAATCTAAAGATGCTCCTTTGGCAATCTATTTAACCAGTTGCCTTTTGAAGAAGAATTTAGCCAAGACTCAAAGAGTAATAGTAAGATGAATGATAATATCTTCCTTTTATATTTCATTTTTGCATAGCAATTTGATTTAAACATTGAAATTGTACTCACCTTATTGCAATTTTTATGAGATAAACATAATCCATCAGGATATGGAAAATAAAACATTTAACAGTACTTTTCAGCAGGAAATGCTGAATTAACAAAAATTTCTATGCTAAACAACACTCATAGTCTTATGGTATCAACTTTTCAGCTAATACCAATCTGCAATTCACAAGAGATCCCAACACATATCTCCAATACCTTTCAAATAATTTTTACAAAAAGACAAACAAAACAATTTGCATAATACAGCATCAGTATATAGATTAAATTGACAAAGCCAAATAAACATGCCAATAATTTGAATACCATTAAAAGTGAATAAAAAGACAAATTAATGAACACGAATACGGTGAAATTTCAAAGAAAGAAGCAAAAATTACCTTCATCTGCATCGAAAAATTCAGACATATTCCTGAGGCAAGCAAATCCTCTTACCTCATGAGCACTTACGACACTCACCGTATCAAATTCAGGATCAAAATACTCCTCACCTGCGCCCTCGAATTCCTCGATTCCATCTCCGTACACCTCCGTACGCCCGCCAATTTTATCCTTCACCAAGTCTTCCTCCTTCTCCTGTTCATTTTCACCATGATAATTCAATTCAATCCCAGCCTTCTCCTCCTCACCACATTTGTGCACTTCCGGAACCTGAGATCCATCGATTTTCCCGTTCACGCGACGTTCTCCTCCACGCCGCTTGTGGTTAACGACATACGGAGACGGTGAGAGCGGTGCGGAGGAGAGCTCGGGGATCGGAGCTGATACCGGAGTTATATACAGAGCCGGAGAAATGTAAACATGATTGGCAGACGGAGGCTTGGAATCATCCACTTCCTCCCTCCGAGCACCATAATGCGCGCCACGGTTACCGATGCTCTTATTGGTATAAGACGCCTGCGGTTTGGTGGCGAATTTCTGGAAACCGAATGGCGATTTGTAGGTATCTCGATCGCGAGGCTCGATAAGATTCTCTAGGGCGATGGTCGTGAAAGTAGGCATGTTGGGCGGCGGCGGCAGAGATTAGAAAACGGTGAAATTTATGGCGGCGGAGACGGAGGCGAAAGAGAGACGAGGCGGGAAGGTGGAGGGAGTTTTGGAATGCGGTGAATGGCCGTGTGATTCTCCACCCACTTTTGGAACTTCTCTACAAATTACAAAATACAAATACTCCCTTCGGACTATGCATTTAATTTAATTTCTTTTTTTTTGGCTTATTCTTGAAGAACAAGATACTTCCAATTTATTTATAAATTATTGACGTCAACGTGACGGGAAAAACACAGATTATTATTATTGGTGGTTGTATTTTTTTATTTTTGTTTTTAATTTCTTTTGGCTTATTCTTGATGCACAAGATACATCCAATTTATTCTATAAAATACAAATAATGAAGTGAGACACATTTAGAATACGGATGCTAGCAGCGGTTGCCACGTTTCATCTGATTGTACCAACATGCAGGTCTGAATGAGGTCCCATTTGGTGAAGCTGTTCCGGGCCTGAATCCCACTAATTCTTCTGAGTTGTGCCTTATTGTTATGGATCAGAAAAGGAGAAGGGTTGAGTATCCTAGCCCAAATCCTGTAGCCCCTATTCAGCCCATTTCTTCTCCTTTCAGTTCTCTCTCAAAAAACTTGCCAAGGGCGGGACATATGGATCAAGCCCCCAAAACAATGAGTCTATTAGTTTGGAACTGTCGTGGCTTGGAAACCCAATGACAATTCAAATTTTAATGGACATTGTCCATTCTAAGAAACTCAATATGTTGTTCTTAAGTGAAACCTTTGTGGGCCAGAAATAAGCTACAACCCATCAAATTAAAACTGGGTTACTCAGGTTTGTTTGTTGTTAGCAATGTTGGTCATAGAGGTGGTCTTGCGCTCTTATGGAAGGATGGTACAGAGGTCAACATTAAGTCCTATTCTGAGAACCACATCGACGCCGAGGTAATTCTTAATATTGGAGAATCAAAGTGGAGGTTTTCTGGTTTCTATGGAGTTCTCGAGCGTCACCGGCGTGAACATTCATGGTCCTTCCTCAAGTGGTTATCCTCCAATAACCTCCTTCCATGGGTGGTTATGGGGGACTTCAACGATATCTTTAACCCAGATGAGAAACGCGGGGGTAATCCATAACCTATTAGATTGATCGAGGGTTTCTATGAGGCAGTGGAGTCCAGTGGACTCAAGGATTTCAGTTTCAGAGGACATCAATTTACTTGGGAAAGGTCTAGGGGCACTCCGAATTGGGTTGAAGGCAAACTCGATCGGATCCTTGTCTCTGATGATTGGCGTGATCTCTTCAAGCAAGCAATTGCGTCTTCCATCACTGCTCCGCAGAGTGATCATTTATCGCGTCACCTCCAAATTCTCCTATCTTTGTCGATTCCTCGTAGCCCTAGATTCTGCTTTGAAAACCTTTGGCTCCGAGAGTCTGTGTAGGAAGTGATGATTCAATGCTGGTCTAATACTCAAGGACAGATTATTCTCGACCGTATTGAACGGTGCGGTAAGGCTATATTGGAGGAATTGTATGGAAAGGTTCAAGCACCGTAGGGATGTCTAAGGTATTGCAATATTTAGTGAAGCTCAAGGAGAATACCTTCGGGTCCGCTGTCAACAGAGCAGTTACTAGAAGCAGAGAGCCAAGTAGTTCTAGCTAAAAAAAAGGGACTCCAATTCCAATTATTTTCACAATACGGTGCATAGGCCCAAGCAGAACAACACTATTTCTCGTCTTAAAGGGAATGATGGACAATAGGTTTCAAGAGTACTAATCTGGATTCTCTTATCAACTCATATTATAATCTATTTTCTAGTCATCTGGGCCTGATGATTTGTCTGGTAGGTAGAAAGACATTCCTACCCTTCCTTTATCTTTCTAACATTAGTAAGGGTAGGAATGTCTTTCTACCTAAGAATTATGATTCAAGCTAACCTAGCAAGACTCTTCATTTCATTCACCTTTCAACCTAAAACACAAAACTCTAGCCTCTCTCTAAAATGATTTAACTTCTTCTTCAAGCTAGAATTTTTTTTTGAAAGGAGCCTGTGCGGCATTTATTCAAAATATGCTGAAATAGCAGCTGGTGGACTTGAGTCCGCATACATAACTGTCGTCTGAGTAGATGCAATAGATGCTAGAGTATGAGCTAAATAATTATCTAATCTAGGAATATATTGAATTAAACAGTTCTCAAAAGTCAATATACTAGCCCCTGCAGCTATCAATAGCATAGCCCAGGTAAGACCGTGGTGATCGAGTCGTAGATGATGATATTGCTGTAGTACTGAACAATCTGTGAAGAGCTGGATAGAGTTTATACGCGCGATTCCTCAACCATGATAAAACTTCCTTGCACGTAGGGCCTCCGCCATTAAAGGTGTAAAACATTGTGACATAGGGTGGTCATTGCGGCAATATATCCTCCTTGCGCATCTAGAATAATTGCACCTGCTGCCGCCTTGCTTGTTCGTGGGTCGTATGCCGCGTCGAAATAGCACATTAGGGGAGTCACATGCGGCAGATTCGGCTGTTGTTGCTGTCCATGTGGTTGCGTTATATTGCTGCTCATAGGCAACCCGGTTTCTGTCATCTCGGCAGTGAGACCCACGGCGTCTTGCTGCCGTGTGGTTGGGGCCTCCGATTGCTCCAGCACGGCCGCATTTACCCGTGACTGTGCATGTGTCGGGTGGGCAATTTTCCAAGAGTGTACAGCTGAAGACGCCATCGCAATTACCTTCTGAGGTCTGGGCAAACATGCGTCCCACACAGCCCCATTTCCTCGCACGCCAAGTGTAGTATAGAATTGCCACTGCATAAATAATCTCATTATCATCTAAAACATTCATCAAATCATTAAACCAATCACTGAAAACATTTGTGACACTATTGGGGATTGGAAGGTGAGATTGTGTCCAAATGTTTGTTGTATAGCCACATGTGATCAAAGAATGCACAATATCTTCATGTGAATCCCCACACATAGTACATGTTGGATCAATATCCACTTTCTTTATAAGTAGATTGTTTGTTGTGGGTAAAATATCATTTAGAGCTCTCAATATAAAATGTTTCCACTTTGGTGGGATTTTGAGTTTCCATAAAACCTTCCATTTATCAAAGTCCCTAGTGGTTGGGTGTAATTGCCCACTAGTTTCCTATACCCATTCTTGACAGAATATTCACCATTTGGATCTCCATACCAGTACCACAAATCATCATACCCAGGTGATACAGGTATTTTTTTAATTCGTTCCACATCCTCCGGTATGAAAATATCTGTTAGAATATCCGGATCCCAGGTTCCAGTTTGTTGATCCATTAAACCCATCACCTTTGCCTGCGTCAATTGGGGTGGTTTCTCTGTTTGTATTCTTGGGTAATTTTCATCATGCAACCATGAGTGGTCCCAAATCAACGTTGTTTCACCATTTCCAATTCTCCTTCTCACACCCCACAAATTAACTCTTGAGCGCCAAAATACTCCCGCCAGCAAAAACTCGGGTTATTACCTAAACATGCATCATAGAAAGAATTAGTGGGATAGTACATGGCCTTATAAACTCTCGACACTAAAGATTGCGGCTGTGCAGAAAACGCCACCCTTGGCTTCCCAAGCATAGCAAGATTAAAGGCATGTAATTCCTTAATCCCAAACCTCCATACTTCTTTGGAATACATAGTCTATCCCATGCCTTCAATGTATACCCCTGGTCATTCTTGGATCTCCACCAAATATCGATTCATGGTTCGCTCAATAGCGGTACATAAGTCATAGCAGTAAAAAACACTCATTGAAAAGGTAGTGCATTGACTGGGCCACACTTTTCAATAAAATGTCCTTTCCTGCTTGTGATATCAATTTCTTATTCCATGAGCTGATCCTCTGTCTTATTTTTATCCTCAATATTAAGAAAATGCTGCCCCTCCTATTTCTGCCCCCACAAATGATGGAAGTCCTAAATACTTCCCAAAATTCTGAGCCTGCACCACCCCCAAAATATTGCAACATCATCCTTATTTCTCCACGTGTATTCTTACTATAACAAATATTTGACTTATGAAAATTGACTGCCTGTCTAGACATCTTCTCATATTATGATAAACATCGCTTAATTACTTCTGCTCTTGCACATTTGCCTTGAAAAAAAGAAACTATCATCGGCAAAGAAAAGATGGGTAATAGAAGGCGCACCTCTTGCAACCCTACAACCATGTATTTCTCCTTTCGCTTGCGCCTGCTGGTAATATGTGAGAGCCCTTCAGCACAAATAATGAATAAATATGGTGAAAGGGGATCACCTTGTCTCAAAACCCGAGTTGGGATTATCTGTTCACTCTGTGTCCCATTTACTAATACATTATAAGATACTGTGGTTACACACATCATCAGTAAATCCACCCATCTTCCATCAAACCCCAAGGCCATCAACATTCTTTGTAAAAAAGACCATTCTATACGATCGTAGGCTTTGGCCA
>VALG01003776.1:3293-8293 GCA_009835305.1 Ipomoea purpurea | reverse complement strand
TGATTTCATATTTTTAACATTCCAAAAATACTTCCTAAATTCGTAGGCAACCTCAAAAATTTGTTTGTTTCAAAGATTTAGTTGTCTGCACCAAAAACACATTCATAGGACTTTCACCAAAAAACAACCAATTGTCTGTTACTTCTTTGCTTTGAGGCCTTTTTGGAAATCTCTGGCAAGCTTTAATGCATTCCTCACACTGTTCATTGATGGGGTCGTTCACTATCTCTGCCAAGGTATTTCACTCGCTGGTTGTTTAGCTGTTCTTGATTTCCTTTTTTGAGCCCACACTCCCAACCCCTCACACCTTTTCCCATGTACGTCTCCATGTGTCGCATAGGGAACACACCACAGTCAAGTTTGTTCTCCTCATTCTCCAGCTCATTCGGCTAATCAGAATGGGGTTCCAGAGGTTCCCCATACAAGTTTTGCTTGTCAATCTGCGAGGGTTGATAAACTGAACTCATTTTTTGGGACGGATTGAGAAGCTAGGTTACCTGTTGCAGGCAGCAGGGTCATCCTGACTGGGAATGCCATGACTGGACACCTGTGGAGGACATGTTTACTTGTTGTTGGTGCTAAGAGGCACCATATTACGGAAGTTACTCACACTACCCACACAACAACTAATAACCAATGTATATGGAGGAATTCTGTTGCCCGGCTCGAACAAAAAAAGCAGATAAGAC
Organism: Ipomoea purpurea; assembly: GCA_009835305.1. Taxonomy (NCBI): domain Eukaryota; kingdom Viridiplantae; phylum Streptophyta; class Magnoliopsida; order Solanales; family Convolvulaceae; genus Ipomoea; species Ipomoea purpurea. The sequence continues at coordinate 7,604 of VALG01003776.1, read as the reverse complement.
GACTTCCAGACCGACCGTGGGAAAATGGCTTTGGTCGGGAGATATCATCAGGCACGAGTAACCTCTTGAGCCTCACTCCTAACTGGGCTGACATTTTGTCCACAGATGTCAAAATTTGTCAAAGAACCCTTTGTGTAATTCAGGAATTTATGCTGAGCGGACATGTAGGCTTCAGACCATCGGACAGCATGGGCGAACATAAGATTAGCCATATGTTGGAACAAGCATAGAAGGGTATTATGTGGCTCTTAGTGCTTAGTCCTGCCAGGCCAGAGTAAGCCCAGTTAGAAATATGTTGTCTCTAAGTCTAGGGGATAGAGTTTAGATACTATAATGTTGTTAGTGATCTGATTGGAACCGCCGAGGGGCTAAATGCACTTCCGTATATAGGGTGGCTGCCCTAACTTACCAAACTTCAATATGTGTACAAGACTCAATCGTCCCTGTCATCTAAATTTCACCATCCAATCTAATGCTGTGTGAAAGTCCTTATTAGAATGGGCAATCCTCAATGCCCGGATAGGTTCCCTATTTCTCGGGTTAGGCGGTGTTGGTGATTCGCCAACCGGAAAGCTCGTGTAAAGCTGCCAGTACCAGATGTAGGATGTTAGTGTGCCTTCGTTAACGTGAAAATATGATTTTATTTAATCTTGACCAGTGCCTTGTTATAGTGGTGTTGTAAAAACCCTCGGGTTGATACATCTTTTTCCATACAAGACTGTGGTCCGGTGCCAAAAATCCCGGGCCACAAGAGATGATCGAGGTTTCAATTGCTCACGTATGACCCCACAGTCCCTCCTTTCGCTAATATATAGTTATGTAGAAAATTGTAGAGGCCAAGCCATCCTCTCATGACATCCAGCATGCTCCTCCCAATCGAAATTCACACGCCTACCCCTCTCCCACCTGCCCGTAGGCCGATGCCGAGGATAACATGCTTTTCCAACGGATATGCAACGAAGAGGCACGCATATGAACTGCTTATTTTCACCATAAGCGTGCAAGATTCTTCTTCTTGTCATCTGTTTGCTAAATAATAATAATATCCATAATCAATAATAATAATAAATAATAAATAATGATGGGCGGTGTTACATGGCATAAAAATAAGGAATAGCCATACCCAAATAGAGTATGACTGCCCATAAATAGGTGAGAATCCTAATTAAGCGCTTAATATATTAACGATAGGTAATTTTCGTTTGTGAAAGCTCAAATTCCAAAATTCTATCCAAAATGAAAAAAAAGATTTTATTCCACAGGGTTCCTGGTATGCAGACCGGGAACAACATATGTCTTCTAAAGTATCAGTATATTAATAGTTCTTAGCGTCCTCAACAATTGTTTCCGGATTATGTAGGAACGTCAATAAATTATGGTGGACCAATACCTAGCATTTTATCCTTAATTTTGTTGCCACCTTCCAATAACTTCCCCCTTAATGCTAACACCACCCGGTTGATGACCACACACCAATCATTTAAAGAGGCTTGTTGGCTCTGTCGGAAGAAGGGGACTGTCAAAAGAGTATTGCCCGTTGCAATCTTTCACTCAGTTACCGGGTTTGTCAGACCGTTGGTTGCCGTTCACCTGGTGATGGTAGTGTTTTGCTAACAGACCTCTAATCTACACTCCCCCATAGACTGGTTTCTTACCTTGATTGTGGTTGTTGGTTAGTCGAAGGCAGCAAACATCAAATTCTCGTGAAAATAATGATTACACAGTTTGTCGTAACCACATATATGAGCCACAAAGTGCAAGTATAATAAATGTTCTGAATTCTAAGTAAAATTTGCAAGTATAGTTCTTGATTAAATGGTACTTCTAAGGTCTGACTCTACCATCTCAACATTCAATTTATGTTGCTCTATCTGGTGTGTTTCTGTTCACTTGATATTTTGTTTCAATAGGTATTTTTAGCCCCTGCGATTACAGTAGAAATGTGTCCCTTAGAGAGGTCGTGATTTAATTTGAAAGCTTTGACCTCTGCTGCAGTTTTCTTTAGAAGGACATGATAATTGCAGGGTTTTCGGCAACCCTTTGACGTTTCTAATAGAAGGTTAAGACCATCCGCAAGCTGAAAGGCATGGCTGTACCTCTCTCTGCGGCACTCCGTTTTTTTTTTCCTGAATTGTGGATGCTGGTCTTTACTGGTATTTTAATTACATCCATCAGATTGCATTCACAGTATTTGAGCCACGCACATGCGTATACTCTTTGGATTAAATGGGAATGAAGGTTGTTCCTCATGGAAAAAATGCACTCTTCATGCTTATGTTGTTGTGTTTCAAATTTTAGACCATAAAAAAAACATGCAAGGGATTCTCGGATATGCCAATAGCTGGAATTATCTGGCACCCGCCTCCCCTCCACCCCTCCTGTCTCTGACAGAATTTTCGATTCCATCAACTGTGTTTACGCTCATTATGATGCTTACTCCCTTGTATTGCCGAGCGTAAATCCATCACTTAACAAGGGCATTGTTTTTAAATATATGCTAGAAAAGGATCTTAAATATCTATTTGTCGCAAATCCTGTGACTGATAAATGTTATTCCCTAATGATAAATGTTAACTACAGGCGTATATTGCTTTTGAGCAACTTCTAATTTTATTCAAAGTACAAGCGAGGATGCACGACCGGTAATTTTTAAAGTCCTAAGTAAGATAGCATCGCGGCAGAAGGACGATACACGAACGTGCTAAACGTGGGTGTATATACGGCCGGCATATCCCAAAGTCCAACTACGAGCTTTTTAACTGCACAACTTAAATATATATTATTTTGGTAAGATGAATTACGCGGTGCTGGCACAACTTTTGCCTCCAATAATGGTATATACCTCGTTAAAGGGATTTTTTTAGATTGTAACGCATTACCAATTTATACCAGACTCGTTATGATATATATGATATTGTTATTTATTGTCATTAACTCCCTCACGTGTCAAGTATGAGGTTAATTTGCGGTCCTGCTGCCCTTCCTTGGATGTGGTAGCCGTTTCTTCAGTATAGCTTCCCTCTTTTCCAGGGAAATGATCACCCTTTATTCTATATCCAACCGGTTCACCCTATATATATAAAATGGTGGCCCTACTTAACCCATCGATTTTTGATTATGGTGCTAGTAAATTTTGAAATGAGTAGTCGCCGGCGCTTAAATAAAAATACCTGGTATTGGGCCTTAGTTCAGAGTAAATATAGTCCATGTGTAATAAATATAGCTATCTGAGTGCACAAAATCGTGAAGAAGCCGCCTCGTGGGATAGCACAATGCTGTCATGATATATAAATATAAATATATTTACATAATAGCAACCACACTACTGCACCTCTTTACTGAAACATCTTTAAAAATAATTATGCTCAGAGGTTTTCGTTTGGGCAAAATTATTTATAAGCTCGTGAATAGGTTACTTACGGGGTATGATTCGTGCGGTTGTCTGCTAAGGTTCTATCACATAAAGTACATAAACTATATACTCTATTGGAAATTTGAAAATACGGAGCATTTTCGCAAAGTGTGACTGTATTTAGTTTTAACATGGGTATATATATCCTTGTTAGTCATGATATTTGTTTATCCGGTATCCAAATAGCTATTAAAACTTTATTTAGTGAAACATGCAAATTAATATCAGCTGAGAGGATTAACCTCCACAGGTTAGCCAGATCGCACTCTAGAGGGACGAAGTGCGCCCCTGACCCGAACGACGATCGACCCCGTTACGCCCCCCGGTCCTCCCTCGCCTTTAAAAAGGAAGCAAACCCGGTATTTATATTCTAGTATCAGCACAACATAACATTAATTTAATATTTCACCTGCGGGTCTTGGCGAGATTCAAATGGAGGCTTCTTGTTGATTTCTTTTTTTCTTCAGTCAGTTTCCGGAGTTCTCCTGCTTGCAGCTCATCAAATGTTATCCGTAGCCGAAGCCCCACCTGAACTTTAATCTTGGTGAACCTTTTGGTGTTTCCCTATTTGGTTCAGGTCTGGCCCAGCCTGTGTAGTCCCATCCCTTCGTGTGCAAGAAGACGCATGGGTTTGGAACGGGCCAGAACTTTGGAGTCATTCAGCGGCGCCTCTCTACTTCTGTTAAAGCTTGTGAGATCTGTCCGTGTGAAAAGCATTCGAACTTTTGTCTGACGCATACACAATCAATCTGCCCACCTAGATGCATGCAAAATGCATCGCACCAGGATCCGCGTAATAATGTTTAAGATGGGACGGTGGAAAAAATGTTGGTAGGAGAATGACATCTATCTAATTGTGCATATAAAACCGTCCACGCGTAGAAGCGCCTCCCACCGTT
>VALG01003775.1:0-16433 GCA_009835305.1 Ipomoea purpurea | reverse complement strand
GTATGTGGAAGAGTTTGTGGTTATGACTATCTTGATGGATGTGACTGGGAGATTTATGTTGAGACTGTTTATGTTGAGTTATGATCATCGGTTATGCTTGCCTTAATTGCCTTATCTATTGTGAACTGCTTATGACTGTTATAACAATGCTTGCGTCTGGCTTTAACTGTCGAGTCGTCCCGGTTTTAAAGCTAGAGTTCGTAGGATATATCTTCATGCTCAAATTTTTTATATATCTATATATATTGCTATATGTATCTGTATTTCAACGCGTTGGAGTGGGTTACCAGCATCTCTCGCTGAACAGATATATTTGGCTTTCAGGCACAGAAGATTAAGTCCACTGGAGCGCGCTAGAACCTGAAGCGTAGAAGTAGATAGTTTTCCTTTTGGCCTGCGTGCCCGTTTATGTATTTATTTTTGAGGATTTTGATAGTTAGCTTGTGCACTTGGGTTCTCTAGCCCAGGTGTGGCATAGCACCCCGAACGTCTGTATTATATTTTGGGATTTAATAAGATTCATAACCTTTATTATAAGCTTTAAAGAAGTCTTGAAAATCTGGGGTGTTACATGGACCACCCGCACGAGCAGTTCCAATAAAAGTACTCCCAAAAGTGCCTGTCACACCTAATAAAGCCTGCTTCCAATCGAGTTTGTAACCTCATGTCCTCTTGGAAAAGTCATCTGATTTAAGTTAGAAAATGTTCCATTCCGCTGAAATGTATTAGATGTAATTTGGACCTGATATTTGGGGGGCCTTCCCCGTTAATTGTCTATTCAGTAGCCTGTTTCCGTTAATTTTTGTCTCTTTTTGTAGATGACTACTCAGATTTTGCTGGTTTTATCCATTACGGGTAAAATCAGACATATATAAACCGCGTTTGAGTCGTTCCGTGTCTTGTAGAGTCGGCAGTTCTCGCGCTCTAATAAATCAATCAGTCTGACTTAGGGGGTGAGTACCGAAAATTACACAAAATATTCCAATCTTTGGGAATAAATCACCGCCAATCCTGCGCATATACACATGAACAAAACGGCAGAGTAGAACGCCCAACCGACACATTGTCGAGACTGGCTTAACTCTACTCGCCGAAGGTAAAGTACCCCGTGAATATTGGGACTTTGCGTTTGAAACAGCAAACACCTTAATCAATTATTTACCATCATCAGCCATTAATTTTGAAAGCCATACACTCGTCTTTTCAATACATCACCCCCTTACACCTTCCTTCGTGTGTTCGGGTGTCCGGTGTTACCCACATCTAAGGCCGTATAACCGGCACAAGATTGAGTATCGCTCCACCCCGTGTGTCTTCTTAGGTTACCCACCGTCCTTTAGGGGATATAGGTGCACTGATCTAATAAGCGGAAAGACTTATATCTGTCGTCATGTCCGCTTTGACGAATCTATCTTTCCTTTTGACACAGATTATGTAGCGCAAGTGCCTACCACCACCAGCCTTACCGTGGGCATCTGCACCAATTGTCTCAGACTCTGCACCGGCTGAGCCACCAGCCCATTCGGGCCTGAGCCAATACCCTTGGCTCGTGAGTCACCACGGCTAGCTATAACACACACTACTCCGGTAAAGAACGAGGAAACGACGTGCCCAGCCACAAAGTCGTGATCATGTCATGCGGCTGCGACACATGACGAGGGGTACGGATGAGCCATTCCAGGCTTTAACTGCAGTAGTCGATCCCACATGCTACTCGCAAGCTGTAGGCCATGCACATTGGCGTGAGGCTATGGACCAAGAGTTCAACGCCTTATTGCATAACAACACCTGGGCTCGTTCCTCCGAAGCCGCACATGAACATCATAGGGTGCAAATGGGTCTTCCGCACCAAACGCACCGCTGATGGTTCTGTTGAGCGGTATAAAGCCCGGCTAGTAGCGAAAGGGTTTAATCAGGTCGCAGGAGAAGACTTTTTTGACACGTTCAGGTCCAGTAGTCAAAACTAACTACAGTTCGGATGTTGTTTTCTCTAGCTGTTTCCAACAGTGGACGTTACGGCAGCTAGATGTGCATAATGCCTTCCTGAATGGGCATCTAGCTGAAACCGTGTACATGAAGCAACCCCCCAGGGTACGAGGACCCTACCACACCCGGCCATCGTGTGTCATCTACAGCGGTCTCTTTACGGCTTGAAACAAGCGCGCTCGGGCTTGGTTCAAGCGTCTTCATGATTTTCTCTTATCTGCAGGTTTTAAGTCCTCTAAAACGGACGTCTCCCTTGTTTTACTATACAACTGGGACTCCCGTGTGTTTTTACTTGTAAGTCGACGACATACATAATGATGGGCAATGATGCTGACCTTGTAGCTACTCTACTCCGACGCCTATCCACTACGTTCAAAAATCCGAGATTCTGGGATCTCCCCCGGCTTCTTTTTAAGCATTGAGACAATCAAGTCAGGTGACAGGGTTTATTCTTTCTCAAGCGTCGTCTTATGACGGAGTCTCATCAGGGCGGGTCAGGCGGATGCACTGAGCTGCCAAAGCCCCTCACACTAACACCGGCTGCTGTCACAAATACTAGTCTCTCGCTTCGGAAGAAGGTGTTCGATAATGCGCGAACCCACGTGAATGCGTCGCAAAATCGTTGGACGGGGCCTGCAAATACTGAGGCGATTACAAGGCGGCCGATTTTGCGTATGGCAGCATTAATTCGGTTTAGGGCCAATTCATGGCAGCTCACCGACAGTAGAACGCATGTGGGCCCTCTTGTGAAACGAGTCCCGCTACCGTTAATCAAGGGAACTCTCGAGCTTCGGCCTTAACGTCTTGGCTCCATCTTTCTCCGACGCTGGTTTTAGCATGGCCTTCCGTCCGACTCGGAAACTGGGCTGGTTGTCCGTAAGTAGGGAACAGAGGGCACCAGCGGGTTTTGCGGTTTAATCTCGAGACGGCAACCTGTGCTCCTGGTGTTGCTTTCGAGCAGAGACCAAACAGCAGCTACTTGTAGGTCGCTCCCATGAAGCTGAGTAGCAAAGCCCTAGCAGATGTCCCGCAGAGGTCACCTGGGTTTGTGTTCAGGCTTCTAGCGGGAACCTTGGGAGCATGCGCGCGCACGGCCCTGGCCGAGCGGCTTTGGTGGGCGAGCAATCTAGAGGGCTAGCCTAGTCTTTTGCCAATAATCCAGTATTTTCATTCCGGGCGACGGCAAACATGTAAGATTGACTATGCATCGTTTTGTCGGGGGGCAAAGTCCACCCAATTTTAGGCGGATTTTATTGGTCCAATTATGTGTTAGCCACGGATCCAGTTACGGGGCAGATATCTTCAACAAAAAGAAAATAGCAACTCTTTCAGCATCAAGGTTCGCCAGCTTTACGAGGGCCCAACGCTCAAATGTTGTCTCTCTACAACCTTGTGCTTGAGGGGTTGTGTTAGAATGACTATTATTTAATATTTATTATTTGTATAAAATATATGAGTCATAGATTAGTGGTGTAATTATGTTTTGACTTAGCTCTTTGTTGGTTAGATTAGTTAGAAGATTAATTCTAAGATATACTCTGTAACTCTATCTTCTGTCTAATCAATCTGAGGTGAATTTGTTAATCCTCACAATCATATTCATCATCAAGCTAAGGCATTGCAAGACCTAGATTTGGCAATTCAATTCATATACATCCATAACAAGAAATTCAATCTAAATCCGTAGAGATGATTAGCTACTCATGATTGAAATGAAAATCAAAACAACAATTGAAGTAATGAGCATAGAATTCAAGATCACAAGGAAAAATAAATGCAAGAATGAAATGGAAAACCTTAACTTGAAGCTTGAAATTGAAAGAGTACATCTGAAAATTGAGATTCGATTTCAATTACGAAGTGAATCTTCCTCTAAATCTTCCAAATGATGATAGATTTCTTACACATGTATCATTAGGAGCCAACATTTATTGTTTGGGAATTGATTTCTTATTAAATAAATATAATAAATAAATGTTTTATTTATTTGTTTTTGATTAATTAATATTTGATATTATTCTATATATATATAATCTTCTTAATTCTTCATTACATACATACATACATACCAAAATACAAGTAGTGGAAAATTGTTGACATCCAGCTGAAGCCGCAGCTAAATCTGGAAAGTATATATCATTCATCTTCAGAACTTACTAATAGATTTAATTAGTTCGGGTAGCCCAAATTACTGAACCTGATAATATTAAGAATAAATAAATTGATAATATAAGGAAAAAGACAAGGAGTATCTGTCGCGAAGACAATTCTTGTATTAATAATAATGTTGTAGGAAGATTGCAAGTAAATGTAATGATTGACATGATAAGACATGTCCATTCCAGCAAAAAAAAAAAAATGATAATAGATGTCCTAATCAGGACAATAGTTTTTTTTTTTTTTTTTTTTTTTTTTTTTTTAAGCCTCCTCCTAACTGCCCCATGAGAATATGGTGGTGGTTGGATCCTCCTTGAGCGCGACCACGCGTGTAGTGCACAAGGTGGACACCCCGGCTGAGGCCATCTCTCGCCGAGGCCACTCCCGCTGAGGCCGGCCTAGGCCGAGGCTGCCCGTGCTAGAGCAACCCTAGCCCGGGTCGCCTCTACTTCTCTCCACGTCGGGTCTGTCTTCAATATATCCATCACCTATATTATATTAATTATGGAATTAATATAAGATACAGTTAATTAATATGTATTCTAATTATTATTACTACCTCGGCTATATAATATAATATAATATAAACATGCACACCAAATCATCTATCACTATCAGAGAAGAATCGAAATGATAGAGATCAGATCAGTCAGTTGAACATACATACCTAGATCAGATGAGAGGATGGAAATCATATCTGCATCTACTCCTAGCTATCTACACATGAAATCCCAACAAAAACACTTTAGGAGAAACTCCCCAATAATGCTTCTGCAAAATCTTCTTCTCATGATCCAACCATAATTCTTCTGCTCTTCTTCTTCTACACCTACACTAGTACTATTTTGAAGAATCATCACTTTCTTGTATCCCGGCCGCCATTATTCTAATTTCATTTCTGTTGTTCCATCACCATTTTCAATTTTTACGAAGCCTCTTGTGGATGGAAAGAAAGCACTTCTCCATCTGCGGCGTTTCTATGTATTTCAAATAAACAAAGCTGCATCTTCTTCTGCACAGTACAGAAATGAGCATACACCTCCAATACTTCTCAATCCTTGTTTCCACCTCAAATTCAATTCCTCATACAAATTAAACTTAAAATATTCCTGAGGTTCCTTTACGATCCAAGCACATTACTTTTGCTTCTCACACTAACACCAACACCAACTCCATCAAACTCATTACCAACAAAACCATAATTAAGGATGTTAATGGGTGTATACCCAAAACTCTTGAATACTGCACTTACAAAATCTGTAAAGACTTCAAGCGAAATCTGGACGAATTACCTTCAGAACATGCCTACATACATCATCAACATCATTATTATCGTTATTATTATTATACAATCAAATATCAAAACCACTAACATCGATTTATATATATATATATATATATATATATATATAACAAATCAGACAGATGAGGGAGGGATCAGAATAAAACTTAACTAACCTGGAACCAATTTTCAACCGAAGGATCCTCAAACCACTGCAATTTCTTATCTCAATAGATTCAAGACTCTCCCATCTTGGAAGCTCAACCAAACTTTTACAATTGGAAATATACAACCCACTCAGTCTTTTCAAGTTTTGTATTTTTTCCAACGACACACAATTGTTTGCAAAGAGATTCTCCAAACTAAGGGGAAGTTGTAGCAATGCTCTTAGATTTTGCCAATCATTCAAACTGAGATATTTCAAATTAGAAAGATGAGAAAGGCTGAAGGGAAGGCTTTGAAGATGATAGCCACACCCCGATAAATCTAAAGATTCCAATGAGGTCAAACTCCCAAGAGCAATTGGAAGATTTACTACTTGCTGCGATTTGTTGAAACTCACTCTCAACCATTTCAATGAGGATAAATTCGCAGTTGAAGATGGAAAAAAACCTACAGCTACTGAACCCACATCGTTTCTTAGGTCTAGGTACTCTAGATTTCTCAAACATCCCAAAGAAATGGGTAAATGTGAGATACCAGTTTCTACAGCATATAAATCTCTTAGTTGCTCTAATTTTCCAATGTCAATTGGAAGTTCCCTCAAATTCTTGCAACCAGTTAACTGTAACTTCTCAAGTGATTTTAACTTGCAAATGCTACTTGGAAGCACCTTCAATTTCTTGCATCCCCCCAAATTTAACCCAACAAGCTGCTCCAAACTTCCAATTGATGGGTGCACATTCGTCAAATTTGAACAAGATACGAAAGATATTTCCTGAAGACTTTGTGCCCCAGTAAAGTCTGGTGTACTCCTAAGTTGTTCACAACAATTGATCTTTAACATCCTCAAGCATACAAAATGCTGTTAAAATAAAATAGAGAGGTTTTAATGCATTTCTATTTTATAGTCAAAGTTCTTAGCAAATATTCAATGTTAAATAATTAAGTATTGGACATACTACCTGGCACTTTGGGGGTTTGAAATCTTCGATATTTGCTATTGGCTCAAGTCTAACTCAAACAAGTTTTTGTCACAATTTAAATCGTTGTATGTGACTTAAACGGCATTTACGCAACTTAAAAGCTGAGTCATTGGGCAACAATCTGTTTTAATTGATTCCTCTCAAAGAAGGACACTCAAAATATGAGTATTCGCAAATTATACATCTTTGTGGAGATTCATACTCAAAGCACGTTCTTTACATTGGTTAGAGTTTATGTCCATCCTTTCATTGCCTGTTTGTTGCCTCTAAAAGTGTTTTGATGTAGCTATGATGTTAGATATCTAAATCTTTCATATTTTAATAAACTTATGTATACAGAAATGAACTGATTAATAACTCAAGTACCAAATAAAAAAGTGTTTACCTTTACTTGCTAGAACATCAAAAATATTTTGGGTCCACCATTTCTTCGTTTGCCAGATCTTGGGATTCCTTTGAACAATTTCTCTTCCCATATCCCGTACTAAATCATGCATTCAAGTTTTATACTCTATCTCCATCCTTTGTACAAAAATTTCTCTATCAAACTTCTAATTCCACTTTCAGGGGGCATTGAAACCACAAGCTTCCAATATCATAGCAACGTATTTTTTGTCATTGCCCAACAAAAACAAGCAATATCAAGGAAGATGTTTTTAGTATCACCATCAAGTGCATCATAACTTTTTCAAGAATTGTTTGAATATCGTCATGATGGATTCCTTCTTAGTTTCTCAATATTTCAATCCCCCCCTCTTGCACCGATCTTCCCGCAAATGAGAGCCTATTATGGTAAGTGCTAATGGAAGTCCCCCAGTATAATTTGACCGTTTTGGATAGTTAGTATACTCATGTAATGCTATAGGAACACCAAAAGCATGCAACATAAAGCTTGAAGAATCATTCGATGCTTAATGTATTTAACCTTGTATCTTTCTTTGCTTTTGTGTTCAAGCACTCAACAAGTGAACATCTCTAGTTGTGATAATATTCTACCTGATACCAAACAATTTCGTTGCCTACTAATGGATTCTAATTGACTTATGTGGTCTATCGTCTCAAGAAAATAGATACCTTTTGATTGTGAGCCTTGCTTTGGATCAACTTATTCCTTCATCAACATTATCGATTTTTCAACAATCTTCTCTTGAGTGCTTTGTGAAGAAGTTTCTCTTGTAAACCAACTAAACCATTGGTGTCGTCCCTTATTAGAACTTCTTGTCTAATATTTGCAACAAAGCAACTACCTTCAAACTTGAAAACTCATGATCAACTGATTGTATATAGCTTTAGAAGGGTTGATTTCCCAACCCACCCATACCAAAATTTCCAATCATCCGAACACCATCACTTGTTTGAATTTTTTTAAAATCAAGGACTTCTCTAACATGAGAATCAAGATCCAAACGGGATGCTTTGCAACATTCTAGGCATAAAATTCAACACTCGTAGCGCTTCTTTAGTAATCACCTCAATGAAGTTTGACTCATACCTAATCAAATTTTAAAGTTATTGCATAAATTAATCTTTGTGCATACATTGATTTGGAAAAAATAATAATAATAAGGGTGTGTTTGGAAACTCGAAAAAGATTTCTGAAATCATTTTCCGAGTTTCTGGTGTTTGGCTAGACAGGAAAATAAGAAGTCAAAGGAAAATCACTTGCAGTCAATGGAAAACTACCCCATTCTTCCCGAAAATGACTTCCCCCTCTTTTTTTTTGGGGGAAGTCATTTTCCATGTGCACTGTTCACGCATGTTCTCTCTGCCTTCACGCTTTTCTCTCTGCCATTTCCACAAGCTGCCAGTTAACTACGTTCCCCATGGGCGGATTCGCCGCCGTCGGAATCGGAGTGACGACAAGGAAGAGGAGTGGCTCCTTCTCCTCCTAGAGCATCGCCGGCGAAAATCATCTTAATGCTCCTCCCGTTTTCCTCCTAGAGCGTCGCCTTCGTCGCTTCTGTCATCTCTGCCGCCTTCTCCCTAGTCGACTGCGCCACCCCATAGCCTTCTCTTTCGTAGTCTTCGCCGTCCTCGAAGCCTTCTCCTTCGTTGTCTCCGTCCAGAGCATCCTTCGCCGATTGAGTCTTCGAGGTAGATCAAGTACGGTGGCGGAAATTTAATTTGAGGAAATTCGAATTTGGGGAAAGTCACCGGCTCCATGACCTGATCGTTAATCAGTGAGGAGGCAGATAAGTCGCATGTGGCGGAAATTTAAGGGAAAAGGGTCAAATAGGCCCTCGAACTTTAGCTTAAAAATCAATTAGGCCCCTAAACTTTTTAAAGGTGCAATTACACCCATCAACAATTCATTTAAGTGTAATTACACCCATTAGGGTTCAGACCACATTCTGGCGAATTTTCCAGCAAATAAAAAAAAGTGATCGTCGAAATTTTCGACAAAAGAAGTGACTGGCGAAATTTTTGGCAAATCTGGGCCGGTTCCTGGTCACATTTTTTTTGTCGGAAAATTCGCCCGAAGGTGGTCTGAACCCTAATGACCTATGATAGCAGGTCATTAACTTGTTTTTGGGCTTCATTGCACCTAAATGAATTGTTGATGTGTGTAATTGCATCTTTTAAAAAGTTGAGAGACCTAATTGACTTTTAAGTAAAGTTCGAAGAGCCTATTTGACCATTTTCCGAAGTTTAATTTGGGGAAAGTCGAATCAGTGATCGTTAATTTGACACCCAGCCGGCAAAATTTCGGCGAGGTGGACAAAGAAATCAGTGATGACAGTGGTCTCTGTTCGCATGTGTGATGTGGCTGATGTTTCTAGTCCATGGGAATTTCCGTTAACTGCCATGAGAATTGCAATTGAGACACAAGATTTTGGTGTGATTTTGTTTTGGTTATTACTTTAATTGCAATTTTATTTTAGTTTTTATATTCTAATTATACAATTTTACCATTTTCCAAGAAAAGAACCAAACACACAAACACAATTTTTTGTGTGCATTCAAACACCGGAAAAGAGAATGTTTTCTGGAAAATGACTAAAAGCACAAAATTAAGAAACAAATTGAAAACACGACCGCAGACATTAAACAAAAATTACTTATTTTCTATTAATTAACCAACAAATATAATTCGTCACAAACTATAAGTTCAAAAAAATTATATTTTTGTACAATCAATAAATTAATACTCCGTATGAAAATTAATTTAAAAGCACACAGTTAGAAGATGAATTTAATTTTTCTTCAAGTATTTTTAAATTTTTCTAATTAAAAATCCATAAATATGAATTTACTATATTAGTAAGTGTGTCAGGTAAATATTGTTAGTGATGTTATTATTCTTTAGTTATATCTTTAATAATATTGTAATAGGTTAGTGTTTTGTGGTTAGCCTACTAGATAGGAATACTTTACATAGTTGTTTAGCATTAGTATTGTAAATCTCCTATCTTTCTGTAATTGATTATTGAATCACTTATCTCATCTGGTATTAGATGGGTGGATTCTCTCTCCTCTCCCAAACAAACCACCGCCAACCAATAAAAAGAAATCAAAAGAGTTAGGATTACCCATTTGACATGGTTTGCAAACCCATCCGGACAAGTTAGCAGCGGCAGCGAGTGCATCTTCCACCCATTAACCTTTTGATCTCCAAATCGTTGTCTGTGTAGAGTCAATGCATCACCAAAGTGCTTGTTTGTTTGCGAATCTCGGACGGATCAATATCGTAGAATATAGGAAAAATAATCTGATTCAACTTCTGTTTACATTCCATGATCTTCACAAGCTCATCTAGACACCATCGGGATCCAGCATAGCCTTTGGAGAATACATGATGGATATCCTCGACTCCTCTATAGCCCTAGACAGCTCAACAGAAATATCCTCGCCTCTCCGGATCGATTCATCATCCCGAAATGTGTTAACTCCAGCCCGCTTCAAATTTGCGTAAAGATGATCAGAAAATGTTCCTCGTGTCTCACCCCTAAAACTCAAGAAAACATCATATGTCATGCGAGCATACGACGAAGATGATGATGAATATGATTCCATACTCGTCGAAATCTGAGTGTACTATCTGTCTGGATTTTCTAGCAGCTTGCCTTTGAGCTATGAACTAAAGATTTATTTAAAGAGCTTTGAAGACGCGTGTAACAGATCAGCAGCGAGGACTTAGACATGTCAAAGTATATAATAATTTAATTAGACATTATTCCCACGCGTTATCTTAGGATACAAGTTCTCAATTTGAATATGTCACTAATAAATTAAATTAAATTTATTTTTTGTGATATAACATAACGTATCGTTATTACTGGTAAAACAATATAATTGTCAATGTAACCCAACATGGTAGCTTAAGTGGCTAATGACGATTCCCTTTGGGCCAACTTCCTTGCATCCTGGAGCGACATAGACCGCCAACTTCCTTGCATCCCGGAGCGACATAGACCGTTAAACGGACAGAGAAAGACCCGGACCACCTCGTGGTTTACACCAAAAAAAAAAAAAAATTGTCAATGTGAACACTATCAGTATGGGGGGCTAGTACTAACAAATTTTCAACCACAAAATTATTAATCAAATCAAAATTAGATCTTTTAGCTAACATAAAAATTGTCAACCAACACTCAATTAGTAGTTGCTTGATTTTTTAATGAGGTAATATCCAAAATTGTCCCCAACTATAGTGGTTTTTCTCAATTTTGTCTTAAACGACTTTGGTGACCTAATATAGTTCCAGACTTTTGTGTTTCACTCAATTTAGTCGTCCGTTTGTTATTCCGTCAAATTGGTGTTAAATAAAGAGACAATGCAATAATATCAATAATTTCAATATTGACATCTCTTTACTTTCAACATGCGAAGTGAGAAATCCCTCTTTCTTGTACGAATTACACCCAAAATTACTCTCAGCCTACGAATCAAATTTTATATTCGCAAGTTTAAGAGTGATTCTGGGAGTAATTCGTTAAAAAAAGAGTAATTTTTCAATTCACATGTCTATGAGTAAATAGATGCCAATATTAAAATTTCTGAATTGCCTATTTATTTAACAACAAATGGACGGAATAACAAATGAGGGACTAAATTGAGCAAAACACAAAAGTCTGAGACTAAATTGAGTAAAAACACAAAACTCTGGGACCACATTAAGTCACCAAAGTCGTTTAGGACAAAATTGAGAAATCACTATAGTCGAGGACCATTTTGAGTATTAACTCATTCTTTAATTTTTTCCAAAAAGTAATTTTTAACTTAATATCTAAATATTATCAAACAAATAATACGAGTGAATTCCATTTTTGGTCCTACTGTTATAGGGGCGTTTCTATTTTAGTCCACCTTAATTTTTTTTTGTCACTTTATAACCACTATTATTGAATGTTTTCTATTTTTAGTCTCACCGTTAGTATTTCCATCAAAAGGCCGTGTAATCTAGGGTATTTTTGACCTTTCTTCTCATCCAAGACTATGTTTGACTAAAGAAATGAGAACGTTAAACCTAAAACCAAGAAACCTCGCGGCCCATGTTGGAACGAACAAACGATGTAATTTGGCTTCCCATTCTCGTTCTTGAAGCCATCTTCGGAATATCGGAGGAGGGGACGAAGCGCCTGGATTAAAAGAGGAAGAGACAAACATAAAAAGACCAAAATACCCTTTGATTATACGGCCTCTTGACGGAATATTAAACGGTAGACTAAAAGTGGAACACATTCAATAACAGTGGTTGTAAAGTGACAAAAAAAATTAAAGTGGACTGAAATTGAACGCCCCTATAACAGTAGGGTCAAAAATGGAATTCACTCCAAATTAACAATAAATTTTTGAATAAAAATTAATATTAAATGACTTAAATTTAAATATGATCTAATTATTTCATTCTTTAAAGCTAGTGTATGTCTTATAGTAGTAAAATTACACAAAAATTAATGAGTTGAGCTAGGAAAACGAGTGTAGCAAGAAGATTTGTTAAATTCAATGGAGGACTTGCCTTAGACATTCCAATCTAAAATTGCTAAATATTTGATATACAAAAAGTTACTTTATAAATGCTTATTCGTTATTTTAAATTACCAAATGACAAACCCATTTGTGGAGTGGGCTAGAACCAAAAAATATTATTGGATATAAATAAAATTGTTCAAAAAATAAGAAAAGTTGATAAAAGATAAATGATTAAATGTACTTAAATGTTTATGATTTATGTATTTAAAATTTTAATTTCAATAATTCAATGAAAGCTGGGAATGGGTGGAGCGACAAGAGCTTTACTGCGTTACTTGAAATAGTAAAGGACATGCTTCCAAATGGTAATGAACTTCCCAATAGTACGTATAATGCCAAAACGATTTTGTGTCCAATGGGTATGGGATATACAAAGATGCATGCTTGCCCTAACGATTGCATATTGTTTAGGAATGATTACAAAGACTTGCATGCATGTCAATATGTGGGGCATCTCGTTATAAACAAGAGAGAATGTTGCTGGTAAAGTACGTTTGAAAAGGCCAACCAGTTAAAGTTTTGTGGTTATCTCCTAATTCTTTCAAGATTTTAAGCGCTTGTTTGCAAATACTAGCAGTAAATGAGAAGACTTAATAGCATGCAGATCATAAGGATTTCTGATGCAAGCTTCGACACCGGCTGATGTTGGTGATACATGAACCAGCAATCGATTTAATATACCTTAACATAATATTATTATAATATACACACAAATATATATAAAATATATGAGTATATATATATCGAAATTAATTTTTTTTTTTTTTTTTAATCTATAGAATATATACACACAAATATCATATAAAAGATTCAAAGTTATATATACATGATATATCTCGAGAAAGATATAACACTATATAATCAACACAAAGAACTTATATCTCAGATTAACTCCAAGTCAACAAAAAAGAACGGATTTTTGCTTAGAGCATAATCCAAAAACAAGAAAGAAGGAGAGGAATAAAGAAATGTACGAGTTAGGGCAAGTGACTTTCTTTCCTTAAAACCTTATTTCACCTCCCAAAAGTGCTAGGAGCGTTGTGGCTAGGTTTCCAGGATAAAACGTACAACGATTCGACGTTTGAGCACCCAAACGAGCGAACCCGGTGAACTAGAGCACGGGCAAAAACACAGTAGCAAGAAAGGAGTATGACCAGAGTTTTTGAGAAGAAAAAGTGCTTATCTTTGTGTGTTGTGTACTCTGTGTTCTTCCCTCACTTGTGTTCTCACTATGCAGTTGAAAGACCTCTACTCCCACTACACTCTTATATAGGTGGTTGGTACTTAATAGCATCATCATGACACATTAACCAACATAAATTCAATTTAAAATTGAATATATAACGTTTGAAACGGTCGTACCTATTATCAAAATAATATCAACGGTCACGAACTTAATACCGATTAATTCGTACCGACCATAACGACCAATTTCAAAAATATCTGAGTGACCGAAAAGTCCGTACAAACCCGAAAGTTTAACAAATTTAGACCGGAAACCACACCCGAGTGGTCTGCAAGCACCAAAAATGGTACAACACGAATCAATGCATAAAACACCAACTCGTGCTGCACGTAGGAGCCAAAAGTTAATTCACTATAAGCTTTCAATGTTTAATTACATTTTATCAAATCTTCAGTTCCATGCACAACTTTCGCCCAATTTCCATTCATGCAAAAAAAATAGCACATTAATTAAAGCTTCCCAGAAAGTTATTCTCAGCTTGAAATCATGTTTGTCACACTAATTAAGCTTTAATTAAAGCTTTAAATTTTAAGCTTAAAGCTTTCTAACTTAATTTGACTTCTCTCATAAGGTTTCACTTTGGAATCAATTTCTCATTCACTATACCATTTTAGCGATACATTTATCCAAAATTCTCGTCTCCATACGAAAGAACCCGAAATTCATTGCACGACCCATATCGGGAAGTGGATCACCACACTATATTCTGTACACAAAATAATCACGCCAAAATATCATTTAAATGCTATTTCAACAGCTGATCTTCTCATATGGATAACATTTGATAATGCATTTCCTGAATTTGGTCACGAGTCGAGAAAATCTTAGACTTGGACTTTGTACTGATGGTACTAACCCCACGGGAATCTAAGTAGGCAAGCATAGCTCGTGGCCAGTTATGTTGATAATTTATAATCTACCACATTGGTTGTGTATGAAACGAAAAATACATATTATTATGTTTGATGATTTCTGGGCCAAAACAACCAGGTAATGATAATATATGTTTATTTGGTCCTTTGATTGATGACTTGAAGCAATTATTGGACGAAGGTGTGTTAGTGTTTGACGCATACCGGAAGGAGACTTTTAAGTTGCATGCAATTTTTTGCACAATCAATGACTTTCTAGCTTTATGGAAATCTGTCTGGATATAGTGTGAAAGGTCATAAGGCATGCCCCATATGTGAAGATAACCATGTTATCATCCAACCTTGTTCATGGTAGAAAAGACTGTATTACATGGGGCATCGGAGATTTCTTGATAAATTTCACCCTTATCGAAAATTAAAAAAGGCATTCAATGGGGTGCAAGACTATACAGATGCTCCACAACCATTGACTGGAATCAAGTTTATGAAACGAGTTGAATGCATCAATGTTACTTTTGGTAAGACTCAGAAGCTTAAATCTCAAAGAGGTAAGAGGTCAAAATCTACAAATGAGAAGAGTCCGTGGAAAAAGAAATCTATATTCTTTGATCTTTCATATTGGAAGACACTAGATGTGAGACATAGCATTGATGTGATGATGATGTGGAAAAAATGTATGTATAGTCTAGTTGGAACTGTCTTTAGACATAAAAGGTAAGTCTAAAGATGGACTCAATGCCTAGATTGGATTTGGTTGAAAAGGGCCGTGATATGAGGGAGTCTTACTCTATATTAGCTCCACGTTCCGAGGACTATACTAAATGCCAACGATTCAGCGCCTGGCCTCCCGAGGTACCTCTTAGATCCGGATCTGAGTGGCCTGAAAGCCAAATTATATATGTGTAGTTTTTCATGGTGTCTAAGCGAGAGAATGCTCTACCCACGACATTAAAGCCCTAATCTCATGCATTATATTTCCAATAGCAGATTGAGACTTAGATTACAAAATATGCTAAGTCTTAATATAGCATTCAGAATAGGTGGGTTGACCAGTCTCATGATTTATGTCTACTAGACTATATAAAGAAAACCACATTTGTAGTCATGAAAGATATATCATAACGAACTCTACTTTAAATCCGGGGACGATCGAATGAACAACTCTTGCCTAGATAGTCTATATGAGACCGAAGACGCATAATTGAGGCAAATGATCTCGTACCTATAATCAATAGTCAGATTAGTATTTCTTATCTATATCGATAGACAGGCATAAAAATTAAATTTTTATCTAGCAAATAGGAAATGAATTCATGAAATCCCACGATTCATGTGAATAGACTACCTTATCATCCCACCTTCAGTTTTTTGACTTAGCGAGTGGATCTCTGTCGCCTCGTGCAAGTTTTTACATCTGTCGGAAGATCAGATAGTTACAAATAATTGCGAGAGCGTCCTACCTCTTTTCTATAGAGGGGTGAAGCACACTTTTGCGTGGACGCCACAGGACCAATCCGGCATGCTCCATACATGTAGGGTCAGCGCATATAGCTCTGACACGGCCCCGCAGCACCCTGCCCGTATCCACACGGAGGAATCATCGCTTTGGCTCCCAATGAACCAAAGCCCATAAGAACGTGCACTCTGACTGTAGCCAGGAAACCCATCTGACTACAGCCGGCTCCGAACCCTTGTTCAGGAGGTGCCATCTGATTGCAGTCAGGAATTCCCATCTTACAACAACCAGCTTACCGCACCCTTTCCTGTTCGGT
>VALG01003774.1:0-14851 GCA_009835305.1 Ipomoea purpurea | reverse complement strand
GTCTTTTCTTCACCTGCAAAAAAAACAAGAAAAACCGTGTTGTTTCCTTCAAGCCCTTCCCTCTAGGGGAGGTGAAAATAGGTAGGAACTTATGATTATAATTTAGCCTAATTCTAGATTTATATTTTAAGTTTTTGGAGCAGATGATATTTAATTTAGTATCCATCATTTGTTTATTATTATTTGCCAGAAGGGTAGATTAAGGAATTGTTAATCTATGGAGCTCACTCTTTAGTATGAACCTTGACGATAAATTGTTCTGATCAAAAATGGGTCACCTATCCCATCAATCCCCTGTAATGTTACTGATGAGTCAAGTTTTTTTTACACAATGCTCTAACTCAACTGCATATCACAAATTCACTCCCTCAAGAATTGCTGATACCTTTTGTTTACCTAGTACATTGTTTCAGAAGTACATTTCCCTATCTGCCGTATGTTTATTTGCGCCAGTTCTATTTATATCCCCAACAACGTACGTCTAAAAGGGCCTATCAAAGAAACCCTTGTCTATGATTAAATACCGAAAGCCATGATAGGGATCAATACATATAATGGGTACGTTGACTGCATTGCTAATGAAGATTGTTTCTCGGTATTAGGGGGAGATAATATATTACTCCGTAGTTTTTTGGAATGCCAAGAAATTTCATAAGAATAAAAACATCTTCATTATTTAAATCCATGTACTAGTTAGATTGAACTGGAAGTTCAAAAGATAACCTATTTGCGATTTTTAGCAATAATCTGTCAAATACATCTATTGATCATAATGATCATAAAAGAAGTGACTAGGTCCGTAGTATCCTTGGACCAAACATATCTATCGATACTCCTTGACGAGAAGTGTAGGAGAGTCTATCGGCTGAAAGAGATATGGATCATAATACTAGATCTATAAACAAAATATTGTCACTCTTGAAAATAGCTTGAACAATTATGTCCGGCAGACGTTCGTCCAGATGACGAAAAAAACCTAGTAAATTTATAGGTGCCACCAAACAAACGTAATACTAGGGATGCCGGAACGACCAGGGATCAAAATATCTTTGGGAAATGTTTAGAATCTGGTTGTTTTATAGAATTGCTATTACTTTTACAAATATGGGAGTTTTACAAAAAGTTATAGTTGTTGACAACACAATTGTCATTACAAATTGCTCTGTTATATAATCTGGATCCAGAGTTAGGCACCAGAAGTGTCATGACTATTTAATATATAAAGGAGCAATTAAGGCATAGCTCGACTCGCTAAAATGAATAAAATTCTCTTTATAACAATACACCATTTGAGCCGTTAACCCTGAAGGTTACAAATAGGTGTGTGCATGAAAGAGAAATAAGAATAATGAGGTGATAAAGCGAGTTTGTAGCCTATGGCGTTCACGTAGAGACCCTTAATTGATTTTAATCAAATATACTCTCCCACAGTAAATGGCATTAAGTTCTGCTACACAATACAAGTTGGCAGAATACTAAATTTAGATATGCCAGTTACATTTATCTTGCGAAATTCCTGATGGATTCATAATTCTCGAAAATGAGGATTTTAAATGTATTATGTGCTCACTTATTTAACTCTAAAGGTTTGCGAATGGAGTTAATATCCCTCATTGAAGCGAATAATATGTACCATGTGTGCGTCGATAAGGGTTGATAATGAACCTTATTTATTATTTATTATCTCAGTCAGATTGATGGTGGTAAACATCAAAT
Source organism: Ipomoea purpurea (assembly GCA_009835305.1). NCBI lineage: Eukaryota > Viridiplantae > Streptophyta > Magnoliopsida > Solanales > Convolvulaceae > Ipomoea > Ipomoea purpurea. Next base: position 13,135 of record VALG01003774.1, on the reverse strand, counting down.
GGAATATATAAAGAACCTTGATAATGTCAGTTCATGTTTAAAGACTGAGACTTTTGAAATAAAAAGCTTGTGAAAGCTATAAGTATTATCTCGACTTGAAGATCGAGTTTTTCTTTGAAGTTTTTTATACACCAGTCAGGCCTGCATCTAAAAATGTTTTTCCACATGTTTGTATGCATATAAGTGTCATGTTTTTTTATCAAACTAAAGGTTGCCTAATAATCTCTTGAAGCATATAAGGAACCTTTTTTGGACTCGAAATCCCTTACTTCATTATCGTTGGAGCACCATTATAGAACCAGAAGTTCCATAATCGCAACATATTTGCGATGAAATTGCTAGCAAAATTTAGTGCCTCCCCTACAAATGAAGTACTTGAATAATGATTAACATATCCTCCGGTATCTTCGAGATACAAAGACATGACATTTATGTAAAAAAATCATGATACGGTTTTAATAGGCTACTTGGTACTGGATGTTTTGTTTGATTCCCCGCAATGCCAAGGTCCAAACTTGGCTGCTTACAATGAATTTCCGTAATGTCAAAATTTGGCAGACAATAACCCACTGTGTTGCACAAATGCTATATGAGCTCTAGAAGCAGCCATAAGATTATTGTACACTACCTCTAGTGATAATCCAGAGGATTTGTCCAATCCATCCCTTCAAATTTTGAAATATATGTAGAACTTGAAGATTGTTATCTTCAGGGGGAGACGAAAGTACATTTACTCGAATCAATCCAGAAGATTGAACGTAAAATCTTGAAGATTAAGTCATAAAAGATTAACAGTTGCGCACTATTTGCAACACAACGGGAAGTACATTTACTTGAATCAATCCGGAAGATTGAACGTAAAATCCTGAAGATTAAGTCATAAAAGACTAACAGTTGCACACTATTTGCAACACATAAATACATAAATATCATGTACTCTTTTCCTCACTAGTTTTCTCCCATTGGGTTTTCTAGTGTGGTTTTTAACAAGGCATGAGTATGATCTAGTAATGACAATGGGGAAAAGTTGCAAAGTAATTGTTTAAATGGACAAACCCCAAAATCCTGAAGATTATGCAGTTTGTGCCCTGAAGGTTTATGGTTGTACTCTTTTTCCCTTAACTAAGTATTTCCCACAGGGTTTTTCTTAAGTTAAGGTTTTTAATGAGGCGACCAATACAATATATGTTTTTACATATATCATGTACTCTTTTCTTCAACTACGGTTTTCCCACGTGGTTTTCCTAGTGAAGTTTTTAATGAGGCATGAATATTTTCTATTGTACTCTTTTCTTGTCTAGGTTTTTCCTACCGGGCTTTCCTAGCAAGTTTTTGACGAGACGAAATCGTGGTCAAATAATGTCCAAGGGGAGTGTTATAATTCATTATCATTATGGACATTATTATTGTAACGTATGTAACTGTTATACATTTATTACATTGATTTAATACATTTGTATTATGTATATATACTCTATACTTGGCTTGTTGTAGATGGAGATGATGAATGAAGAGACTATCATCCTTTCTCCCCTCATGTCTCTATTTCTATTCTAAATATTACTTCAAACAGGCTTAACTTATTTAGTAAAAATGTCATACTTAAGCCTATTTTGAGACTTAGATTTATTTAACTAAATAGGCCTAGATCTATTTGTTTAAAGTCTAGTCTATAGACCTACAAATTTAAATAAAACATTATTACATGTACCATGATTCATACAACCAATCATTATTGTGTGGACCATGGTCCATACAAGTTGTGTGGACCATATTTTGTACTCTATAAAATAATGTACATTCAGTACAAAAATAATGTACATTCAGCACAAAAATAATGTACATTGAATTCAGGGGATGTACATTATTTGTGTACTGAGTGTACATTATATTGTATAATGCACACTCAGTACAAAAATAATATACATTTAGTATATTAAAAATGTACTTTTTGTTATGGTCCACATAACATTGTGTGGATCATGGTCCATACAATAATTTGCCTCATACAGCAGTGTGAACCATAGATAAAAAAAAAAATACATTTTTAATATACTAAAAGTACATTATTATTATTTATTATTATTTATATTATTATTATTATATTATTATTATTATTATTATTATTATTATTATATAGAGAGAGAGAGAGATGATTAACAATGATTAAAAAACGCGGTGACAATTTGGTCATTTTGCATCTAGGTAAAATTTAAGGTGCGTGATTTTCTTTTCTTAAGGTGCGTGGTTTTCTTTATTAAGGTGCGTGGTTTTTGTACTGTGTGGCTTAAGGTGCGTCAATTGTTGAAAAATTAAGTGCGTCGATCTAAAGCTTTAGGTGCGTGGTTTTCATTTTTAAAGCATACAATAGAGTTTCTTTAATTACCTACATATTAAATAGGCGTAATTGTTATACCATTGGACTAGTGTTCTTATTGCATTGTGAACCATAGTCAAAAAAAATTTATGTCTGCAGATTGCAGTTACACATTTTGTACATGCAGTTAATCGTTTTTGTACCTGTAAACAAATTGAAGGAACATAACATGGTAATTACAGAAACATAACATGATAACTACATACACATAAACTGTTAACTGCACATACAGAATTTGGTCAAACATATTATATCTCTGCAGTGTACATATTTATGTACCTGCCAGTAACAGTTTGTGTCTGTAGTTATCATGTTACGTTTCTATAATTACCATGTTATGTTCCTTCAATTTGTTTACACTTTTACAGGTACAAAAACGATTAACTGCATGTCCAAAATGTGTTAACTGTAAGTGATGATTTTGTTGGAACTGGGTCCACCATAAATCGGGTATATAGATATAGAACGGGTAGGAAAATAGTAGTTTTATTACCCGCAGCGCTAGGTCCAAAATAATACATAAAGCCTAAGATAGTGGCGCAAAACCGCCCAAATAATAAATAATACAAGCTAAACTATAACTCCAATAATGAAATAGAAAATAACAATGTTACTGCTGGAAATCGAATCCTAGTATGCTATCATGAGAGAGAAGACTCAGACCAATCAGTCAGAAGAGGTTTGGTGAGCCAATGGATGATTTTTAAGGGGATGGAAGACACCATATTTATATTGTTGAATGACTCACGGATGGTTGACAAATGGACGCATCGGCATCGACAACCTTCATTCCTTGGCCACACACGTGTCACCCCACTACTTTGCTTCCAGCGCACTCCCATGCATAAGTGGAGCCTCCTGCCCTTTAGTACACAAGATTTTGAATGGCTTGGGTGGTTAGTGCTTATGTTGTTAAGTGATAGATTGTGTGTTTGATACTCCTTTGTAACTCCTTTTATAATATTTTGCTCCAAGCTTCCTTCTTTCCTTAGCTCAATAGATTTTCATTATTCTTATTGGGCAACCACCTTACCAATAAATGTGGACACCCCGCTTGGGCAGTTGGGCCAAGACTTTCCCAGTAAAATGGGCCCCTGGAGTTCCATGTCCTCATCATAAGTCCCCTACTTTCTTTCATTGTCTTTTGTCTTTGACGAGCAAAGAAAGTATAAACACTCTCGACCTTCTATGCGTCCTTGACCCTCTCGACTCCTGGTCTGGAAAGCTCCTCATCTCTTTTGGACAGCTCGGTGTCCGCCTGTCCTATGTCTTTCGTTTCTTTCCTTTTATTCTTTGGTTTTTGTGATGGTGTGATTGTCATATTGTTCAAATAACCTCTAGCCTCTCACACGCTCACTTGCTCTGCAAGAAAAAGAACCAGAACTTCATTATATAATACTCATCCACCTCCCATACGCGCACGCAAAGCCTCATTTTTCTCTCTGCTTATCCGGATCTCCACACTTCAGAATGGTAAACCATTAAGTCTCCAATCCAAAAAACTAATAAGACAGGAAAAACAAAAACCACAATGAGTGAGCTCTATAAAAACTGAGAGTCACTTAAGATAAAAAATAAATAAATAAGTCACCTCTAGAGAGAAGGAGTGGGGTATGGAGATGGCAAAAAAAAGAAAAAAAATAATTGATCGAGGTTGTATTTAAACAAAACAAGCAAGAGGGTGAGAGGAAGATTACAAATTGTGACCTATGCATGAGAGAAGAAAAAATGTAAAAAGGCTATATATCTATTAGTGTGTTTGTTTTCTGCATTTCTCTGTCCTCTATAGAAAAGTATAGGCAGAATACACCCGAAATAAAAATAACATTGTGTGGGGAGCTAGAAGAGGTAGGTGGAGTCAAAATAAAAGATCAGAGGGAAATGTTTTGCACTCAATAGCAAAAAGCGGAGGGGTATAAGTTCAATAACATTCAAACAGACTAGAGAAGCGGATAAGAGGTGTTGTATAGGTTTTTTAAACTGTATAGAGAGAGCGGGAGTTGAAATAAATAAGATTGACGAACTGAAACGCGTGATTAGAAATAATGTACATACTATGTTTTCTGCAATATATTCTGTTATGAAAGCCGGATAGTACATTTGTTCGGTATTTGGGGGCTAGAGAAAAGACAAGAATGGTTAAATATTGTATTTCTTGAAATTCCATTTTTCTAAAAAAAAAAATAAAAAACTCAACTCATGTGAGAAAAAGCATATATAGAGGATGTCGGGAGTTTTCTTTTCGTTGGTATTTTCACCAAAAATATCACCAGCACTGAGAGACGCAAGAGCGATATGACCAATAAAAGATAAATAAAGATTAGACCGCTCTTATTAAAGAGAGGATAACAAAAATAAGGTTTGCTTATAGGATATATTTTATATTATGTATGTGTTCTATGTTTCAACAGATAACCATAAATAGCCCTGCTATTATGCACATAACAGATAGAAAAATTTCTGCTACTGCTGGTGTGAGGTAGTTAGAATCACTGTAATTGAAGCACTTTTCCGGAGGACGTTGTAAGAATGCAGCTGTTCAGGTTATCCCAGGGTTTTTACTTGCTCGATATCTTCCCTTCGCTAGCGAGATGTTGTCGAGGTAGCACACGAGAGTTTTACGGATATTCTTTTGTCTAGCGTTGGGAATATGTGAAACACTATGAACTTGCACAAACAACCAGACTGATAAATCGGTTTTAACCACACGGATGGCGTAGCAGCGATACGAGAAATTTTTTTGGATGCACCATTTCAACCGAGAATGAAGAGATAGAGTCACGTTCACACTCAAATCGCGCTACCTTTCTTCGGTTGCTTGCAAATCTAAGCGACCATGGTTCCCGATAGGATCGATGTCTCTTGTTTCTTGTTTGCCCTGGCTTCTCCCTTTCCCATGTGGGGTGTTGTGGAGAGAAGAGAAGAAGCACTTTTTGGCCGGGATAGGGATAAAAATGGTGATCATGTCTGACAAAAAGGAGAAATTTCCAACTCAAAAAAAGATGTTTCGTCCAGAGAGGTTTTAATCACAATTGCGTTACCAAGAAGAGTTGTTTTTGTGGACACGCAAATACATAATAATATGCGTCGAGAAAAATCTAGTTGAAAAAATCAAGGATAAAATATTTTGAAGGAAAAAAAAAAAAACCTTGGAACAAAACATTGAAGACTAAAAACGGTTCGGCTTAATTTCTCAACGCAGATATAAAAGAGTTTTCATCATGGCAGACACTTTATGTAAACGGTACACATCCCCAACCTGTTCGTTTTTTCCAAGCTGCAACAAAAAACGTGGCTCGGCCAATTCTTCCTTCCAACATCTCCGCCTTATATTCGGTGGTTCTCGCATTAATTGGGGTGGTTGCACGATCGTATCGCGACTTTGTGTGCACCTCACCGGGCCACCCACACGCGAACCGGGGACGCACTCCTCTCCCATATTTCCCTTGCTCTTCGGATGTGTATGTATCTATACCGTGAGCGTGAGACAGATGCTCAAAGGGTAAACGCCTCCCAGCCCTTACCTCAGTCTGCTAAAAGAACAACAACCGATCTATTATTCATTGTTTTCTCTTCTTTTTCTTTTTGGTGTAGGTTCTAGAAACACACTTAATTATTATAATTTATGGATCTTATCTTTTTTTATCTCTCATCGGATCTGTGTTAATCTCCGCATTTAATTTAATGGCGGGTGGGGTGGTATTTAATAGGATTTTTCAGATTTTTAATTCTCTATCTTCCACACTTCCGTTTTGTATCTTTCTCTATCTTCTTATTTCACTCGCTCCCCCCTTATCCCCCATATCTTTCCGGCTTCTCACGCGACTCCCCCTCTTGTGTATTTTTCGTGGGCACTTTTTCTTTTTATTTTAGGCTCTATCGCCACTTCCTTCTAGCAGATGTCTATATTTCTTATTTTTAGGTGAGAGCCTTTAACGGCGGTGTGATGCAATTTGACGGGGTCTTTAGAGATTTTTAGGTGGTGTTATTATTCTTAAAGGGTTTGGGTGATAAATAACACCGAAGGAACTTCATCACAGTTGGAAATTGAACGTTTGGGGTAAGCTCTTAAGCTCGGGCGTATTATAACTATAAGGAAACGAAACTTGTTGAGTAAATAATACACCCGCCGCACGGGGCGGAAAAACTCCAACCAACAATAAGAAAAAAAAAGAGGAAACCAAAGGGATATATAAATCGAGCGGAGGAATTAACAGTATTAATCAACTACCTCATACACTTTGAGATCTTAACGCCTGTTTCTGCACCCTCTACTTTTCTGTCTAATAAAAATGACACACACAGTTTTCGTCATGTGTGTCTATGGATATGGTCCCCTCGCTGGTTATGGAGAGCATTCATCACTATCACCAGGGAATTTTGGTTTTCTTTGAGTCTATTGAGTTATATAAATACCGTATTCTTCAGCCACATTGATTGTTTTACGGGAAATACATATTTATGCTTTAATAAGGGTTGGGGTTATTGGTTTGTGGCGGTTGGTATTGTAGAGTACAGGGCATATTTATATGTTCTGAAATTAAATTAAGTGATCTTAGTTTTAGATAACACATCTGTTGGTGAGATCGTCTCAATGAGTGATGCGGTGTTGGGTTGCGTCTGTAGCTTTGTACGGGGTGAAAAAATTTTTATTTCTTTGGCTTTGTGGCTGGTGCAAGTGGTTGAGGTAGTAGAGGCTAATTGGCTTTCAAATATCAAATTGAATCATAATTCTACGATTGTGCTCTATATGAATTGCGAAAAATAATAGAGGAGAACCAGAAAGACAACCAAGAAAATAATAGATCCAAAAGAACGCACTCGGAGATGTCTTTGCGGTAGGACCCCAAGAGTCCCCCCACGAGAGTTAAGGTCAAGGTACTGCATTTGACACCCACGTCGAGAAGAGTAGACCTATAAAAATTGCGTGTTTTTCAAACGGTGTAGCAAAAAGGGCGAAAAGAACAGCACCACACGCAGAAAGTTACACCGGCCCGGTCGGAATTTCAAAACTTATGAGTATACCCGCGGAGGTTGACAAGTGCCGCCGTTATACTTCCATGGGCAAAGCTCCGGGGGCGGCCCGCACCCTTTTACTGGGAGAAAGTCGCTTTGGCCCCACCGGATCATTTCAGGCGGCCATAGTCAGTGAGGATGCTCCACATATATATTTGGTTAGGATGGATTGTCAACGAACACACGGTATATATTATTGTATTTTGAGTCTACTGAGGCTCAAAGGAGAGAGGGAAGCCCGAGCCCTGTGCCACAATGGCGGAGGGTGGGTGGGAGGAATATACCACCAGAGAATATACGATGAGAGTATTCGAAGAGCGAGGCAGCGGAGAGTTCCTTCTTATTCAATATAAATAAAGCGGCTCACCCCCCAGAACCCCACAACAATAATATGCAAAAATCATAGAGAGCGCACCTAAGCGGGACTCAAGAGGTCTGTCTCGCAGCTAACTATAATCAAGTCAGTGAGGCCCTCCGTGGCGGACGGCACATCGTCCCACAATTTGGTGGTTGCGTGGTAAAACAAAGAGGCGTATGTGAGGTCACCACTGTTGTGGTGGCCTATACGAGTTTTCGGGGAAATGAAAAGGTTCTGTGGGGATTCCCGTTTTTGGGACCTCGCTCCTTTTTGGAAGGGAGCTTGTAGAAAATCCACCCTCGTGTGGGAGGGTCCGTTTCTTAATGCCGATAACTAGGGCCCCAACTTATGATGGTGATAATCACGGGGATACCGCCTATAGAAGAGAAGAACCGAGGTGTCATCATGCGCTATGAGACTCTGTAATGAACTGATGGTGCTGAGAAATGTTTTCGTAACTCTAAATAGAATTAGCCTATACAATATAAAGAATCGTATCTCTCTAGACACGGTAAGAATTTGGTGGGTAGATATAAATATTTCTAATATATTTTGACTAGGAATTGTTTTGATAAGAGTTATTGCTGTGTGTTATAATAATTACCAGTTTGGAAAAAAGGGGTATATATAATTATTATTATAATGGAGACAAAGACATAAAAGAGTTTATGACAAGGGGATTTCTTTATGCTGGTAGGGGCCTTTAAAAAGGTCTGATTGTGAATGTGAGATATTATATTATAGGAAAAAAAAAACCTAAAACGAAACCTGCGGGTAATAAATATGAAACCATCTATATTTTTTTTTGAATTTACTTTGAGGCACACACAAAAAGGCTTAATTTTTGATTACCCAATTGTTGATTTACTTTGAAAAGTGGTATGTAGTGATCCGGGGAGGATCCACAAAATACAGAGCATCATTGTCTTTACAAGCTTAAACAACTATAATTGAATAGGCAGTATCATCTCTTTTAACTCCTTTGTACACTTACCATCCGTTGTTTGGAGAGGAGAGAGAGAGGAGGAACATGTACGACAGTTTTAGCGCGTAAGGGGGATAGATCTGAGTTGATAGAGGATTTTGTTGGACACTGGGTCTTAAAGACCATACCTATTTAATATATATCGCGCAGGAGCATGGTATTTTCTGGAAAAAATTTTTTTGTTTACAAGTTTTGAAAAATTGGAGTTAAATGATAGTATTATAGAATAAGGTTTAGAGGAAGTACTGGGAGAGATATATAGAGGGAACCAAATGGAGGTAAGATATTACGAATTTAACCCAGCCAGCGCTGTAGGGGCTGTGTACAAAAAAGTGTTGAGGTCTTAAATACAAGAGCAAAGCACACCAGCGATAAGTATATCCGCTCGGAGACAAAAATACATTGTTCGGTTCGCGGACAAAAAAGATAAATTTAATAATATTATATATTTGATACAGCATGATAAATATACTAACTCCATAAATGATTATTAGATAATAAACAACAATAGTTTTGATCTGCTTGGGATTTAACTATATATTGTTCGGTTATATCATCAGTTCACCAAATAGAAAGAATCGGGAGTATCCTTTTAGTAGGAGAGAAGAAGACTCACAGACGAGAGTCTATATTTCATGACACTGATATCAGGGTATTAGAGAAACAGATAGGAATGATTTATAAAAAGGGGATTGGGAGTATTTTTTATAACAAAAAAGTTATGACCCTAGATTGAATGACTCACGGATGGTGTACAAATTCCAATTTTTGAGTGGAAAAAGCACATACAGGACATTGAGGCGCCTTATCAAATTTCTTAAGGCCGGGCTTTAAAGCACGATGAACACACACCATAAACTTTGATTCACGCAGAGAGCTTTCCTCTAATGCATAAAGTGAGAGGCTCGCCTAAAGGGGTGTGACACTTTCCAATTAGTCCCAAAGATTATATATGATGTAATGTGGTTTAGTGCTTATGTTTGTAAGTGAAATCTAAATTTTGGTGAATATATTAACTCACTTTGATAAATACCTTAATAATATTATACTAAATATTTGCTCTATTATGACTACCTATCTTCTTATATCGTTTGGCCTAGAAAATAGAGGAAATTTCGATTTTCTCACCTACTATATTTGGGTATGACTGACAAAGGCAAACCAATAAAAATAGATAGGAACAACCACCGCTATGGCAGTATGAGGCCAAAGAACGATAAAGGTTCCCTTTTAGTATAGGAAAATAGGGAAACACCCACTGGATAAATCCATGAAACAACAAATCAAAATAAAGGTAACACCTCATATCTTTGTCGGGTGGCTATGTTGGGAAAACAGAGCAATAGGAAAAAGTATTTAAAACTAAGAGGCTACAACGACGGTTCGTTTGCCCATTTTTTGATGGATTGGGAGACACTGCGGCTGTTATGGCCATCATTTGGCTGAAGCTAGTCTTTTCTTCTTCTAAATTTTTTCGGACAGCTCGTATGAGAGAGCGGCTAAAGGTCTCAGTTTGTTAGGGTACTTCCTGCAATAGAAAATTATGATTTTAGTCAAAGAATTAACTTAGCACTTCACAACGTTTAGCGCCGCAACGTGGGAGAAGGCACAAGAAACACCGGATTAGGTATTTACCCGATTTTTCGTTTTCCTTTTCGGGAAGAAAGACAAAGCAAAGGGGGAAAAGGAGCTCATTAGAGACGTCGGCAGCGCAACACGAAGATATCAAAGGAGTGTAAGAAAGATAGTAAAACTGATAAGGGAGATAAAAGTGGTAATAACCGAACCACTAAGAAAAACAGAACATTAATTATTGAGCGTAATCCGAGTCATTTGTGCTGAGAAAAACAAGAGTAAAAAAAGAATAAAAAAAACCCAAATATGAATCGGCGGGTTGAAGAAAGCTGGGCGTGGATAGAATACCTATCGCACGAGAAGCGGAGAATACGGTGGTTTTCAACCCCTAAGGGGTGGAATAAAAACTACCCGCCCGGGGCCTTTTGGGGGAGAAATTCCCGGTCAGGGTGGTGTGCAGCATGACAAGTACATTACTTGGTTCCACAGAGTTGAGAAAAAGAAGCCAAGAGAATGTTTCCGTGGTGATACGAGAAATGTATATGTCAGTATATAGAATCTCGCAGACTGCCCAGATGTATGAGCAATGGAATACATTGCAATATATGATAGTGCTTGAACCGCCTAGCAACAGCTCCGCGATAAAAGTAAAGAACAGAGTAAGAAAGCGGAAGTCATTTTGGACTCAAGAGAAAGAAGATGGAAGAAACGAAGTCATTTGTGCTCGCGTAATAATATCCTCCACTAATGCCTTTACAAGAGATGAGATAAAGAGTTAGGTACATAGAAAAGCTGTGATATGTGGTTATATCTGGATACGTATACCTCACATGGGATTATATCACTAGAATAGAAGATGCGGTCATGAGCATGATGTCTATCATTTGCAGTGAATTATTATAATCTGTGTTGAGCGATGAAAGAGCGAAAAAGAAAGCAATAGACTTAGTTGTGAGCGTCGGATGGTATAGCCATTTATGATATCGTGATTGATAGGTATAATGAGATCTGTATTAAGATTAGTCGATCGTACTGTAGGATTATGACTCCAAGTGGATCTTTCTGCATCCATCGCTCTATCCGGTGTTATTGGAGAGAGCGGACGCGATGGATGGGATGTAAGAAGAGAGATAGTATACTTAACTTGAAATCAAGACGTGGAGCGCTGACAGGAAACAGCAGGCTCCTGATTCTGAAGGATAATCATTAAAGAGTGGGCTAAAATGTATAAAAGTCTATACCGTTCCTGATGAGCGAGAGGTGTCATGCAACGAGATGCAAAATCAAGTAAGGTGTGACCAGCTTATAGATAATATAACGCAATAAGAGATGACATTGTATAATGCATGACCATTTTGGTCTTTTTTTGCCGCTGGTTAGTGGACTACGGGTATCTTGCATCACTAGCATAAGCCAGGTGAAATTACTGCAACGCACATTTGGGTATACAGCATGCTTCGCTTTGTCGATACGATATAGAGCCACGGCGTGTAGAGAGAGCGTTCCTGGTTCCAAACGCCTACACCTATGCGAGTCCTCTCCCCTGGCGAGTCCCATAAGAGAACATGTTTGGAGCGCAGCCAGACTTTTCTTGCATGCTTTGGCTGTGTACCTTGCCCTGGCGAGCCCAGATGGAGAATTTCGATAACCTGCACACGTGAGTGATTGTAGGACGCATCACGATAGTTAGGCCCCGAAATGATATCTAGAGGCGCTGCCGGTCACCATAGCCAGGCCTAATTCCGCTCGTCCTCCACCCTATATCAGACCTTGACTTGTACGACAATTCTGGTATATTCTCTATCTCCCATAATATCGGTCTCGGGTATAGAGTAGTCGTTACCGTAGTCAGGGCCCTCTACTCCTCTCTCTCCTCCGTTCTGGACGCGGTAGTCTCGCTTGAGAGAAGTTCCGCGGGAGGTAATGCGGAAAACATGATGTGATTAGATTATATAGCATCAGGCAATCATTGAGAAAAGAGCGCTACGCGGGATTGTACTGGAAAACGCAAGGTATTCGCATTCGGAGGTTCATTAACTCAATCTAGATAGCTGTTTCTTCCCAAACGAAAGAGAGAGTGAGTGAGACATAGTCTTCATCTGGAGAGCGGCCTCCAAGGAATACGGGATATTTCATCAGTCACCCCATTATCTGTAGGGCAAAAAAAAAGTGGCTGTTACCATTCGAGATCTAATAGCTTATGAGTGGATTCGCAATCTCAATGGCGATAGGACTGGTACTCACTGTTATAGCATCTTATCCCCGGGCCTCAACACTGGACACACTGTATAGCCTTTCACATCCAAACGACGTGCTACTGATTTTCTCACAACATATGTGGCTTGACTAGTAGCAAGGTACAGTTCTAAACAACGGCCATGAGTGAGACAAGATATTAATAACACAAAAAAATGGTAGATCTAATGTAGAATTTTTTTGAATGAAGTTACTTCTTCAGCCTTTTATACAGACGGCTATACGCAACCTTGATGTTCTATAGGATCTATCTCGCTTCTAGCAGGTGAATGTTCATTTAATTATTACACCCGAATCATTCCTCCAGCAAGAGTTCCTCACTGGTGTATACTTCATTAAATCACAAGGCTGCTTTACTCACAGACGACTATCGTAGTCATGTTAACTCTCGTATATGCACCGTCCTATCATTCATCGCAGAATTTCGACATATATGGTAGCATATCATGCTTCTCTCAGCTTGAGTCAAAACACATCTTATGGATTACTCCGCTTAGTATCAACTGGGTTCATGCAAACTAAAACTCAAAGCTTAAGGGTATATCATATATAACTAGCATATCCTAAA
>VALG01003769.1:0-13284 GCA_009835305.1 Ipomoea purpurea | reverse complement strand
AACCCGCAATTAATGCCTCTGTACAGGCCATGGGTTGTGCTGAATTTATTTAATTGAGAATTTGAAGGAAATTTGGTTGCATATTAATATAATATTGTTCTTTCCAAAAAGTTTTGAATCGTCAACCCCAAGGTCCTCTCACACCATCTGGGAGGATAGTGGCTGACCCAGAAAATCATCTGAGTGGAAGCGAATATTAAATGATGTTAGAAATGTTAATGACAAATATCAAACAACCATAATAAAGTTAAAATAAAATACATTATAAATTAGATATATTTATGTAAAAATATGAAACTAATCAATTAGATAAAATAATTTGAATAACAATATATTCATAAATACTTTTAAATTTAATTTCTTTCAGGTTAGATCGATTTTTCTAATTAATTCGAATACAATTAAAGTAAATTATTAAACTAGTATACTACATAATTAATTATTTATAAAAATTAGACTAAAAGAGCATTTAATTTGTTAATTAAATGATCATAAAAAGTAGAGTAAAAATATTAATTTATCTTGTGAATAAATGAAAGATAGAAGATAATTTTAAAATGTTGTTAATGAGATATGGACCCATGACATAACCTTTTTATACATATAATGTGAAGCTCAACCAAACTAAGCTACTCAACTATTGATATTTCCAACATAAAGTAAGATTTTATATAATATTTCATGATATATATGTATACATATACATATATATAAGGGGTCTGCCCCCACTCCCCTCACACTGGGTCCGCCCATGTGGGAAGGATGTCAATCATGGTAACTCACACTGAACCACAGAAGTCTCCTCACTTTGAGAGGTTGCTCTCACACTGCCGTTGGTGATACTAGATCCCTGTCATTCGTCCTCAAACTTCACCTTTATAACCAGTTGAGTTGCCCATGCGACTGCAATTAATATATATTGTGCATATATGGCAGGTCGACCTTGTAGGAGGATACTATGATGCAGGAGAACAATGTGAAATACGGACTCCCAATGGCTTTCACTGTGACAACCCTCTCCTGGGCTGCCATCGCCTACCGTTCGGAGCTTCAAGCCGCCGGAGAACTTGACAACGTCTGATCTGCCGTCAAATGGGGCACTGATTTTTTTCTTAAAGCCTCTTCCAATCGAAATCGCCTATATGTGCAGGTGTTAAATCCATACTCTCTTCGTTTCATTTATGTGTCTGGTTCGGTGAACGAGGTTTGAGTGACGTATTTTTAATTCAATATTTTATAATATTATGTGTAGTATTTGTTAGATATATTGTTGGCAAACCCCATAATTCCTTCCAAAGGATTATTATTTTATGGAAATTTTAGAAATAATGGTCAGATATGATGGGAGGACGAAAGGTGTTTAGGTTCGGGTAGGTGGTTAGCTACGAGTTTTAGCGAAATACTCTTTCCGCTTAAAACTTTATTTGCTACTCCCACAAGTGTTAGGAGCGTTGTAGCCCAGGTTTCTCAGGATATATAAACTGTGCTATGGTTCAAGTCACTGCTGGAAATCCTGCTATTTCCGTCCAACGGAAATTGGACGGAAAACGGGGGTTATTGGTCGGAAAACGAGTTTCCGTCCAACATTCCGTCCAAAACGAGACCCCGGAAAAATGAACATCGTAATTCCGTCTAACGGGTCAAAGTTGGACGGATTTCCGGATGATAACCCACCATTATTGAAATGAAAATTTCCATCCAACTTTGACCCGTTAGACGGAAATACTAACCCCATGTTGGTCGGAAATTCCCCTAGTGCATTATGTTAATTTCCTTCCAGCTGTGTTGGCAGAAAATTTATATTTATATAAATTGTGTTTTTATTTTGATTCTTGCTATAATTTTGTTTTATTTGTTTTCAAAATTCTATATCATTTACAAAATAATGTACACACTATCCAACTCAAATGAAAATATATTAAATATCAAAATTATTTACAATAAAAAGATAATATTGTGTAATCCATAAATATTAAGCAATAACTATTGCTATACTACAAAAAGTCATAAAAATATAAAGTACTTAATCTTCATCAAAAGGAGCTTGTGTTTCATCATTTAATCAAATCCCCGGTTAGCTCAGTTTATTCTCAAGAAATTTGTGCCTCATCTACAAAATTAAAAAATCAATTGAAACATGTATATTTAGATTTCAGTGCACCAATGTAAACACTAAGGTGAATGCAATTTAGTCTAAAGCAGAGCCAAAAACATGAGCAAAGTATGAGGGAACCATATCAATAAGGGGTAAGAAGAAACTGAAAACGAAGAAAACAAGTTATTTATCTTTAGAGCATAATAGATACACTATAAGAGGGGGGAAAGAACAAATAATTAAGGTGGAAAGTCTAAACATAGTAACTGCATAATAAGATGCTTAGATAGTTAGATATGAACCTGCTTTGACTGAAAAATAACATCAAAAATTCTTTCCCTGCTCTGCAAACTACAAAATGTGACAAACATTAGTGTGAGTGCTAAGTGCTCACAGCTCTGTTCTCATATTAAAGAATTCTACAAATCCTTACATAATCAAATACATCATGTTTCAAGTGTTATCTGAAGAAATATTTATAACTCCAATCAAATCAAATTATGTTATTATCTCATGCTAGTATAAGAAAACAAGAAAACAAGAAAACAAACAACATACACAGTATACTTAGATGACAGACAAGTTCTCAGACTTCTAAGTTACAAGACAGTACTCTCAGCAATATGCTCAACAGTATACTTAGATGTCATTTATGCATACCTTATAAAAAGAAAACAAATAAACAAGACTTTCAGCATCAGTTGTAGTACAAAACAATCATCACAGAGAATCTGCACAGTCCTACAACATATTTAGGCAAAACAGCACTACAAAAGCCACTTAAGGCATCTGCAGAGTAAAACATTTGAAGTTAATATTTGTTTTATACATTTAATAATGACAGTAATGCATCATTAATCGGCATAAATCTTTTCCTATGACATTAAAATGCATTACCCCAGAAAAGAAGAGATAGATTTTGTAAGATCCCATTTCATGAGGATTTGATAGTGCATATGCCAACTCTTATGTACAATCGTGGTAGACAAGAAGCTGAAATATTTATCAACAGCATTGTGAATCATTTCCTCGTAATCTAAAATGCATATACCACCAAACACTACAATTAGCTGGGGGAGAAAACAAGTGCAGAAATAAGAATTCATAACATTCATATATAGGTACATCTAATGAGTCAGTATAGGATGAAACATGAAAGGTAGAGTTGATGAAGTAGGAAATGTAGAAAGAAACATTTATTATATATTATATATATATATATATATATATATATATATATATATAATATATATATATATAATATATATTTATATATATATTATTGTACTTACTGCTTGCACAATCTGACAAAAAAATCCTTGACCACAAAGAGCTTGTGCTTTACTCTTGTGACAATGTCAAATTTCACCTCTTTCACTTGTAATCGAAATGATGCTTTACAAGTGGAGCATTAGAACCAAAAATGAAGACATAAATGCATTTCAGAAGTTGTAAGTATT
The DNA here is from genome assembly GCA_009835305.1 of Ipomoea purpurea. Taxonomy (NCBI): domain Eukaryota; kingdom Viridiplantae; phylum Streptophyta; class Magnoliopsida; order Solanales; family Convolvulaceae; genus Ipomoea; species Ipomoea purpurea. Next base: position 9,729 of record VALG01003769.1, on the reverse strand, counting down.
AGAACCCCAAAAAAAAAAAAGCAAGTTGAAATAAACTGCAATCACAATACTAACAACAACCTTTCGCACAAACATTCATAACAAATGCTCCAGTGTCATATGTTAATTCTAACTCAAATTAGATTCAGTTGAAGAATTAACTTCCTCATTAATGGTATTAGCCACGCTGGTTTGAACTTTTAGCTACAAATTTCTAGAAGAAATCTTAAAATAAATTATAAATAAAATATAAAATATTAATAATATATTTTTTAGTTCTGGAGTTGGCGATGGATGAGATGAAAGATGAATGGAAGGAAACCCTAAAAATCCCCTAGAATCCGAATTGAAGACGGAAATCCGTCAATAATATATTTTTATGTACCTTCACTTGCGACGATGGAGACCGGAGATTTAGCAGCGACCGGCGACCTTCCCCTGCTTTGTATATACATACCGGCGGCGACCAAAGAGAACGGCCGAGGGGGGGGGGGGTGCGACTGTGCGAACGGCGAGGAGGGGGTTGTGCGCGGTTGTTTTGTTGTGGCGGAAGGAAGGCGCGATGGAGGGCGCGACGGCTGTTTTGTTGACTGGTGCGGAGACGGATTTGGAACAGAGCTGAGTGTTAGAGCGTATGAGATGTAAACCCTTGTTTTGAGCGTGAGCAGGTACCGCCTAAAGGCTTCAGCGTTTTTAGTTTTAAGTATGAGCCGAAATGTGTAGGTGAAAATTTAAATATTCCAATTTCTGTCCAACAACAATGCTGGAGGGTATTTAACAAAACCTACTATTATATTTCACTACCGGTCAATTTAGTTTTCCGTCTAACGTGCAATTGTTGAACAGAATTTCCGTCAAACATTTAACGTCGGTTGGAACTTTCGTCCAACGCGCAAAGGGTTGGACGAATTCTGTCTAACTTTCCATCCATTTCTATTTGTGATGAAAAGTTGTGATTTTTTACAAATTAACAACAAAATTGTTGGACGGAAATGTTGAACGGAAATAGCGAAATTTTCAATCGTGAGTGTTCAACGTTTGAGCACCCAAACAGGAAACAACGAACTAGAGCAAAGCTTAAACAAAACCAAAGAAATGAGTTAAAGCAGAATTTTGAGGTTAAAAAATATATATTTTCGTAGTATGAAAACTTTCTGTCCTACCTATTGTTTAGAGAAAATTACCGATTTGGTCCCCTCGACTATGAGGATTTCACCAATTTGGTCCTCGACTATCAAAATTACCAATTTAGTCTCGACTATGACATTTTTTACTGATTTGGTCCTAAGTGTTATTTGCAGTCAAACCTAAAGGCAATTTGAGATTTTAAAAAATATCTTCATTCTTCTTCCCTAAATTAAGTCGTTTGTTTTATATAGATAGATTATTTGTCTCGATAGCAGTCGCAGCTTCAATATGCATCCAAAGTGTCGTGATCATCTTCGTCTAGCTATAATATTTGAATAATGTTCAAAAATTTGCTGCTTATGCCAACATCATTTAAATTCTAGTTATAAGCATATTCATTTTCGAACATCATTCGATTTTTATAGCTGGATGAGAGATGATTCACTGCATTTGGTTGCATATTGAGTTGCGACTGTATCGAAAACAAATAACTTATTATATAAAAAACGACTTAGATTTAGAGAATAAGAGGAGATACTTTTTAAAATCTTAAAAATGCCTTTTAGGTTTGACTTGCAAATAACACTTAGGACCAAATCAGGTAAAAATGTCCATAGTCGAGGACCAAATTGAGTAATTTTTGATAGTCGAGGATCAAATTGGTGAAATCCTCATAGTGAGGGACCAAATTGGTAATTTGAGGATTTGGGTCCATCAAACTTGAGGTCCTAGTTAAACTGGTTAAACTTAAGGAGGCTATTGGACTTCACAACCCGTATAGGTATGTATATTCATTAATAATCTCATGTTATATTGTATGGAAACGGGATTTCTAGGATGTTGATAGTACCGAGTATAACTATATATAATATATATATATATATATATATATATATATATATATATATATATATAATATTAATATATGGTTGAGTTTAATGAGGACAACAATATATAGAGGACTTTGAGGCAAATAATGTGCACACAACAAATTAATCCAGACACACAACTTAACACATAATGGCACACACGAATAAATGTAAACATCAGGTTTCGAACCCAAGCTCTATAACTTAACAAATCTAGCACGCGACATACAAACTGGGGCACACGACTACATTCGGCCATGCACACGACATACCGGCTTAAGGCACACACTACTTCGTCCTCACAATCCTCTATAATATACCTGTCCTCATTTGACCCACACACACACACACAACACAACACACCACACACACACACACACACCACATATATTCAGGTGCAATTCTGGATTTGATATGTGCAAAAATAGAACTTCATAGAGCAGAAGTGCAAAAATTGATATTCACTTTTAGAGTTATGCATTCACAAATTCAAGTCGTTTTGTTAATACAAAACACTTAAAGTTTCACATTAAAAATCCAGTCACCCATGTTATTAAGTTTTTTTACAAAATCAATGATCTTTAATTTGTTCATTCATTTCTTTGGAGAGATCCTTTGCAGCTTTGCTCTTAATTCATATATGAAGCTAGCCTGTAAATAAAGAACATTAAATAATTAGTTTACTGCATTTTTTTAATATATTCTGAACGTAATATATTTATTTTTACTCTTACATTTATGCGCATGTTCTTTTTTGAATCCAGGCTGCCAAATATATTTTCCATTCTCAAATATAAGGAGGAATATTCTGCTCTAAGGTACTCTTTGAATGCTACAATCTGGACAAAAATTAGTTCAGTGTTGATAATGTTTAAAGTCAATATATAGGTAGATAAGAAGTTCAATTTTTTTTTTATTATGTTACCAACAAGTGTGGACAATCGTCATATTTATCACTCTCTGAAACACTAGGTGGCAACTCTTTGTTGCCTATGACCTGTACTTTATGTTCTCTTGTGTTGATGCACACCACAAAGTAGTGATCATGGCGATGAACTGGGAAAAATATCTAATTCAAAGCCAAAGTTAAAGCAATGTTAATATTTTTTGGACTTGATAAATTCAAATTGGACGTGGATAATAGAACTTACCAACTATGCATCACTGATCTCTAGATTCCAAAGCTAGCTTTTCGTATCTCAATCGTTCATTGAAATTCTGTTTCTTTTTGTCAATTGGGAGATCCTTCATCCATTGGTTTTCGGATCCAATTTGCATGCTGGGGGGGGGGGGGTAATATAACAAATGTCAGAAATGAGTATTCATAATTCTTATACTATACTTCCGAAATATTATAAGCCTAATACATCCAGAATTGCATAACTACACATCTTAGAATTGCTATAGTACAACACATCCATAATTGGCATAACTGCATAACTACACATCCATAAATACTCTTAAAGGTGTTTGCAAGTCAAAAACCACTTACATGTATATTGTGGAGAAGAAGGAACTCACTTTGGGTCCCCAACTGCACGCATGTGTTTATCAGAAGTAAGACGTAAGGACCATACATCCAAGAAGTTGCTTAATAGCTCACCATCGCTTAGAGTGGCAAAGTTCTGCTTTGTCAAGAAGTAGTCACCATAAATGAACAATAACTCACTACAAGACAAATTAAAAATAAATAAATAAAATAAAATACATGTAAAATATTTAAGTAATTAATTTTTATTTTTTTTTATATAAATATGTGGATGGAAACATACTCTTCTAGGTGTTCATCTGACGCTTCCAAGAATGCATAGTTTGAAATTACTTTCTTTTTGACAGTTGCATTTTGTATGGAGTTTTATTTTTTGTCCAGTATGGTGATCTCAGATGAAGAGGGACGTTTCTGAATTTTCTCACTCGTCTCTTCCTTACAGTGACATCTTTAACATCAGATTCACTCTCATGCAAGACACTGTTGTTTACAAAATACATAGGCAGTATCATAACTACACATCCATAAACTCATAACTATACATCCAGAATTGCATAACTACAAATCCATAACTTCATAAGTATAGATCCAGAATTGCATAACTACACATCCATAATATGTAAACTATATATTCATAATTTTAGAACTATATATCCATAATTTTAACAATCAATGTCAATAGTTGAAAAACAACACATTCATAATAATCAAACTTCATATTCATAACTTTTGATCAATCAAAATTCATATTCATAGTTTAAACATACATAAGAAAGCATTAATATACCTATCAATTTCATCAATCTCAGCAGCAACATGGGCAGTTGTGGTAGCAGAGGTAGTAGGAGTGATGGATTTTTCATATGGAACTCTAATCAGCAATGGAGTTGCTTCCTTCTTCTTTGAGGTTGACACCCCTGCACCCCTCGCAATGCTTTGAACCAGGGCTTCCAAAGGCTGCTCTTGTGATTCCGGTGGGGTTGGAGTAAAGCGTCCAAATAGGTCAAACGATGGAGGATCTACTTGCATAGTTTTTCTTGTCTTTTCAAATGCCTCCACCAAAGAATCCACCTCTACGGTGAAGCTATCACTCTCATAGAATATGTCATCTAGCTGAGAGGCAGTTGAGCTAGAAGTGGGTTGAATTGTGCTTGCAGCACTCAGCATTGTTGAGATCCTTGAAAAATCCTTCTTCATCACCTCAACCGGTGCCCCTTGCTTTCCAATATCAGACATGACCTCACAAAATTCCAGAACATTTGAGGTAAGCCTTTGAAGCACATGTGTCACTCTATCAACATTAGAGATTGGCATGTTTGCAGCTGGAATGGTTGGTGCAGCATTAGGTATGGGTATTGATATGGATATTGCAGCAGCAGGAGGTGCAGGTCTGGTAATGATGTGGTTGCAGCAGTGGTAGGCTTTTGAATCCTAGGGATAACTTTCCCTTTCCAAACCCACCAGACTTTAGCTCAGCAGATACCCTCTTACTTACAAGCCCTTTTATCCAAGCTTTGATTGCAGGGTATGTTCGGTTCACCACCATCCCTTTGAACTCCACCCTATCGAAGTAGAACATATTAGGAGGGCAATAAGGAAATGCTTAAGCCGTGTTATATTCTATATATGCCCCTGTCCGTTTTCACAACCATTGCTCATTCCTTCGATTTCCTTCTCACAATTTTTTTCAACTATTTCTCATTACTTCAGTTTTCTCTTCCTTCAAAATCTTTAACAACCATTTATATTTCTAAACTTTTTTTATTACGTATTTTAGATTACGTAAAAGTTTAACTCAACTCTCTAAATATATAAAAAAAAAAATAGATCTATTCGATAGTAAATTTAATGACTCGTCAGTACTGTGCCAAGCAACGTATTTCGCAATAACTTTTGTGCAGGAAGAAAAATTGCGTATACATATGTACATCATAACACCCTCGAATAGTTATTTATCTTATCCAACTCATGGATGGAGCCGATTCTACAAATGCTGGGTTTAATCGTGCCCAAAGCAATGTCTTTTTCAAATAAGGAAGGTGCACAACGATACGCTATGCTCATATTTGAATGTCTACGACAAATTAATTATCCTTCACGTAAATAATTTCGTATTTGTTAATTTTATCCAGGGCTGGCCCTGGGCATGTTTGCCTAAGGCCATTGCACAGTGCCCCCAATTTTTTATTTTTTTTGGGCGGGGGCATAATATATCTTATGTATATACACTATACAGCAGCCACTGAGCAGCCTGCTGTATAGTGTATATATACATAAAATTTTTTAATATTTTTTTACAATTGGCACCCAAAATTTGGAGGCTCAATTGTTATAAAGAAAAAAAATTATATACATATATTATATGAGATCACGAAGCATCAACATAATCTTCTATTATTCTTGGTAATTCAGTCCCTAATCTTATTTTTTCCTAATCCCTTTTTCAATTCCTTAACTCTATTCTCTATCCTGAGATCTTTAGGTCTCAATAGTATAATCAATAGTCATTACCATCTTTGAGTCATTCTCTCAAGTCTTCATTAGTTACCATCTGAGTAATTATTAATTAAAACTTATTAACTTAATTATAAATATTATTTGATTTATTTCACAATATTATTTATTACATGGTTATGGGACTTAATAATTTAAATATTGAATAGTGATATTCAAGATTTGTTTCTATAAATTAAATATTTATTGTTATTGATATGAGATTCAAAACAATTTTTTCTTAGGATTTTGTAAATTATGTTTTCTATAAAATATTCAGTCTGGTCTGAGAAGCGTAAAAAGAAAAGAAAAATGGAGCAACTAACTCAATCTAAAAAAGGAACTCTTGAAAAAATTCAGTTACAAAAGATTTATCAAATAGATGAGCAAAAGGATGATTGCAATGAAATTTTTTTATTAGATGCTATCTTCATAAGAAAGAATCAAGTGATTGTGAGGAGACTGAAAAAAAATAAAATTAAAGATATTGGCACAACAAATGTAAGTATCACTGTGACGATGAAAATGATAAGAATGGTGATGGTTGTTGAAAAGATAAGAATGTGATGGTGTCGCAATGATAAACCAGAATAATCTTGTTTTATTTGACATATATGATCCAAGAAAATTGATACCCTTGATTCTTTTTTCTTTTGAATTTGTTCATATACTTTCTCAACCTACTGAAACACAAAGAGCAATTAACGCCTCCACTGATGCTCGAACTCAGAACCTTCAAATAAGGTCCAACCCGAAGTACCATTAAAGACCACCATAGCCTGGTGATAACCCGTGATGTCTAGATTACATAGATATTCTTGGAGGGTCCAAATTCAGATGTCGCACATGACCTCTATTTTATGGAACGGTCATGATTTTATCATGTCTAACTATGTAATTACTCTTCTTATAATCATTTTTTTCATTGTTACTAGCTTGCAACGATCAAATAATATGTCTAATGTTAGTGAATGTCAATACTGTTCACTATTCAACTTACATATGAGTATACCTATGGTAATTATAGCAATCTAATTTTTATGTTTATATATTTTAAAATTTATAATGCATGCGATACATATTCACCTTAATAGAACAATCTCAATTGTCATGCATCGCTACTAATGCAAATTTCTTGACGACAAAGGAAATTATGTTGCATCATAGCTAATGGATAGAAGTTTTCGTCGAAAACATGCACTTTACCATTGGTAATTATTGATTTCTTGGTGGAAAAATCTTTATTTTCCTGAGGCATTGTGCTATGAATACAGGGTTCTTCACTTTTGAAATTTTCTTTAATTAGCGTAGACTCCTACACTCCGAATAGAGAATTTAAGATTTTTTTCCCAAAATGGTCTCTCGACTATCGTACTCATTCAATTTTGCATTTCGACTTTCAATTGCACCCATGTGGTCCCTTTGACTTTTAAAACTACCCCAAATTGGTCCTCCGTTAGATTTTCTCAATTTGGCATTAAGATAGGTATATTCCGTCCATTCTCCTTTTCACATCTATGGAGATAAAGGATAGTGAAGGAATCGTTTCCAGTTCGGTTTTAGATAACCCGAAGTGTTGAGATAATTTTGGCAACTGTTTGAGACTTTCCCCAGATGGACCGTCAGGATCTCATCGTCAACCTTGTAGAGGTATGATTCTGCGAGTGTTCCTCTTGCCCCAATGGAACTCGTAAACAGTAACATCTGCTTTTTTATTAGAACCTATATTATTAGTATCGTGTATCATTTTACTAGTATTAGTCTTTATTAGGATTCCAATTTGCTACTATTATATACCCTGTACGGACTTATTATTATTCATCAGAAATGATTATATCCTCACTGGTATCAGCAGGTTTTTTTTTCTGTTCTCTTCCTCTCTTCATGGCGCAACTCAGTTCTGATGGCGGTTTCTTTGGAAATTCGAACGGATTGTTCTGAGGCCTCGCGCTTGTGGCACCTCTGCAGTCGGGGTGTCGTTTTCTTCGGCTATCACTTCGTTCATCAAGTTGATTATCCCGCAATTTTTTATTTTTGGCGTACTCAGCTTCTTCCGTGCTGGATGGCAAGGTTGTTGGGATTTACGATGGAACGTCCGTGTGCCCTCTCACTGCGGAATTATACCGTACCGCCTGCGACGGGAGTGCTGCTGCCGTGACTTTCATCGGCTCTGTCGTCCGCCGCTAGGAGCATGCTTCGTCAAGATAAGCCTGTGCTCTCCTTATTGTACTCATTCTTTGTCCGACTATGATGATGCATCTTTGTTATCGGTAAGCTCTTCTCGCTTCTTGTGGGTGGCGATCGAGCAGGTTCTCGGCTCGACGACACTGACCCGGCCCTTCGCTTGAGTGGCGAGCATGCAAGGGTTCGACAGGGGGGATGCTTCGATTCCGAATTATCTTTGTCTGGCTCAGGTGTTATTGAGGATTGCACTGCCGGCACCCGGTGACGCGTAGAAGATCAGAATAATGTACACTATTCCGAGGCTTGCGGTCCGGAATATCGCCCCTTTGGTGCGCGTCTAACAAGGGGGCTCGGTGTCTTTACCGAGATTATCCGATTTTCTTGTTTCGCATTGCTTTATATTATGTGCTGATGATGGTGTGACGTTGTTGCTGCTCCGGTCGCTATGGCGGCTCAGCTGCGGGTGGAGTCGCTCGTGCGGGCAGCAACGTGGCGCTCAACCCGGCCGAGTCGCGTCAAAGGACGAGTCGCGGTTCGAGGTGGCGCCGGGCTTCCAGTGCCAGATCGCTCCGGAAGCCACTGTGCCGCTTTGCTATCCGCCAGATCATGATGCGCTCTGGGCCGCGGGCCGGGGGGGTCAGTGTTGCGGTATTCCGTTGATGATGCGGTTCGGGGAAACCCAGCAGTGGTTTCCGGACACTGTGCGTCAAATCATGACTCCGGATCCGACCTTGATGTCCCGCGGTTTTCCTATAATGGTCTGGATCATCTCCGTGTTGGTGACGATAAGTCGTGTTGACCTATTTTTATACTGGTTCATTTCGGGTAGCCGCTTCTAAAACACTTCATGTTGTCTGGTGTTCTTTATGTTCCTGGCTCTGCTTCTTATTGTCTGTGCAACGGTTTGCTCGGGATAATAATGTCTTTTTTGAGTTTTCACCCTGATGTTTCTTTGTGAAGGTATCGTTCAACCATGGAAGTCTGTATAGAGACCGGCCTTCGGGTCTCTATCTTGCATGTCTCTCGTCAAGTCCCCTGCGTTTGTGCCTCTCGTTGTCTCCTCTGAATGTGCATGCTCGGCTGGGTCACCCTTCATCCGCGTGTCTTACGGCAGATTATTAAATTCGTTGTTCATATTCAGTCATATTTTTTAGCTGTGATAAGTTCGTGTTTTCGTGCTTGTATGCTGTGAAATCCTCTCGTTTCCCCTTGCCTCGTGTCAATACTACTACCGTCGCATGTTTTAGGACTTATATATCGATTATTTGGGGCCAGCACATTTCTTTCGTCAATGGTTTTTCGTTATTTTGTTTTGGTTTTTGATGACTACACCGTCTATGTCTGGTTTATCCTATGCGTTAAAACTGATGTGTAGCTATCTGTCGAGCAGTTTCGGTACTAGTTGAGCGTTAATATGGTGCAAGATATGTCTCTATTCAGTCTGATTTTGGGGGAGAGTATAAACGGTTACATCCTACTTTTTGCTCTTTTGGGTATTAATCATAGGCAATCTTGTGACCTATACCCATGAACAGAATGGTAGAGTTGAGGCGTCGGCATCGTCACGTTGTTGGAAACGGTTTTGGC
>VALG01003766.1:0-7500 GCA_009835305.1 Ipomoea purpurea | reverse complement strand
TATCTTCACATGTTTTTGGGTACGTGTTGGTATAGAGAGGATTAGAGGATCAGTTTAGATGGTTCCATTGCAATGATAAATGAGATCGACAATATTGTCTTTATTCAGCTCAATTGGAATGCTATTTTTTCAGTATGATCCAAAATGGGCCCCACCCAACGGGTTAGGCATGTTTAACCCGTGTTTTGAGCGGTTGGGTCGGAGAAATACTGACCCGGTCCGTATTTGACCTGTATTAGATATGGGCCAAACCGACTGAACCCGCCCGTATATAACATACTAATTCCGCATCTCCGCCTATACGTCTCACGTGGGCTGCGACCAGCGAGTCTCACCGACGGGCGACGGCGCTGCTCCACTGCTCCAGTGTCCACTGCAGCCCTGCTCCGTGGGAACCGAGAGGCGAGACGCGAGAACCACTGCTCCGTGACGGCTGCCGGCTGCCGGCTGCCGGCTCTCGGCTGACTGCTGCTCGCCTGCTTCACTGGACGGCTGGACACTGCTGAGTGCTGACTGCTCTACGCTACCGTCGCTACGCCTCTACTGAGTACTGGTAATAATTATTTTTAGCAATTTACATTTTCTTTAATATTTATGATTTGTGGTTGCTGAATCTTGCTGTATTAGTGTTACTGTCCTGATATTTCATTCGATTGGATTGTGTATAACTGCATATTTATGGAATATAATGAACTATGTTGATTTCTCAGTTTCCATTTGGTTTTGGACCTTTATTTCTGGCTCAATCAATTCATTCCAAATGTCTGCAATGATTCCATTGTTAATTTAAAAAACATGTGTGCAATATTCTTAGTTTTATGTTGTTAAATCACATGCTAGCAATTGGAATTGAAGACTATTAGCACAATGAAGTGTAGAATATTTGATGTTGTCTAAATATCATGGGCAGATGGCACTGAATTACTGTTTCTGTGAAAAATTAATTACGATCTGACTTATACAGATTTAATCTTTATATCAAACATTAATTTCAGTTTGATTTTATGCATAAGTTTATTAACATTTTCTGGTTAATATATAGGGCTGTGGTGTCCCCTGGTTATATCTATTAAACTTTCCCCCGGGAAGTGGAGTTACAAGCAAAAAATGGATGTTGCCTAATGAATTGGGTTACAAACCTCCTTCTGATTTTGTGGAGGATAAGAAGAGACCACTCGTGAACTTAAAGTAACGGTCAACCTGAGCTCTGGCCTCATCCAAATGGCCCCTAAATCATGTATGGTCTCTTTTGCAGAAAACCCTCCCTTTAAAAAAAAAAGCTTCATTTACCTTACATATTGTGCTTCTTTTATGGTATAATGAACTACTTTCAATCTTGATGGACTTTGGATATATTGCGATAAAAGGACCTAATACTTCCCAATTTACAGAAAATGTAGATTATATCTTGTAAAATTGATATCTATTGGATGATTTTGTTATTATGGTTAGATCTTTCTTTATTCTTGTTTTTTGATCATTTGTAGATTCCACACATTAATCTTACACCATAATTTCTCTGATTTTATGCGTCACATAAGCATTAAGGAGTATCTACTATGAACTGCGGATAGCTTCGGTCAGCTCATTGACATTTTTGCAAGATGATAGCAGTTGACCACATAATTATCAAATTATCAATTTTTGCAGAGCAAGATAATTTGAACACGTAAGTATTATTATATAATTTTGAACTAATCATCATTTTTTTTTGGATGTTGGCAGTCTCAGATTTTGATGGGCAAGTGTCACTGAAACTTGATAATGATGGGCATTTAGGCCCAGCTTTGAGAGTTCTTCTGGCAAGTATTTTGAGGCAAAATTTTTAAGTCTTTTTTATCTTTATGTTTACAATCCTTCTTTCTTAGCAAATTTTTAAATCAACAATGTATTATTGGTTGATGACAGGAATCCTTATGATGTTTTCAATTTAAAAGCCCAGGATTCCCAGTTGGAACGGTATTTCTATCTTCTGCATCGGAGGCAAAAGCCCTAGGGTCTGTGAAATTTTAGATTAGACAACCATTATTTTTAAAAAGACTGGCATTTTTCTTGCATCTGCGCTATTAGACCTTTGTTAACAGTTCTAAACTAACCTATGTGATCTTTGGCAGTTGGAAAGATTTCGCAGCCATGTTTCTTTTATTCAGCTATCCAGAGCCTAGTGAATTTCAGAAACACAACAAAATGAGTTTGAGGAGATAGCTCAAGAGGTCCTTCGACGATGACCAAAGACAAGTTCAGTTTTCCATCCTTCAAGTGTGTACTAAAAGTAGTAAGCAAAAATTCACAAATCCGACGAGTATGTATACTACCAACACACTTCCCTAGTAGCCAACAGAAAAAGTTCCAAATCCAAATTGGGTGAGCATCTAAAGAATCCGAAGAAAGGAAGCAAGTCCATGGACCGAGGATTCTGGAATCAGCGGGGGGCATTCTCAAGAAAGAAAAGAAACACGTGTTTTTGATGTTTTTAATGTTGATTTTGTTATGATGATAGATATTGGTAGTATGATAGGGTAACAATTATAAGGCTAAAGTACATCTCTGTTAAAATCGGATAGGCGCTGTGGAGATTAAGTGAAACCTACCACACGAAATACCTCCTGACCTACTACTACCGTCTAACTCGCGTCTTCCCCACAGCATCAATATCGGATTCCCCTTAAAATATATATATATACAATATGCATGATGTAAACCTTTTGTCTATATTTTTCTGCTTGGTGATCGAGACTGTAGACTTCATCTGAATATACTAATTTTAAATTGTTTAAATTTATCTTTCCACATGTTTTTGGGTACGTGTTGGTATTATCAAACTTCGTAAAAGTAACAGAAACAGAGAACCTTAGTATGGAATCTAACAGTTTAGATGCCCATATTGCAATGATCAATATGAGATCGACAATATTGTCTTTATTATGCCAGGTCTCAATGGAGATGCTATTTTTGTCACAGTAATGTGATCCAAAATGGCCCCACCGCAACGGTTAGGTCATGTTAACGCCGTGTTTTTAGCTGGTCTGGGTCGGAGAAATTACTGACCCCGGTCCGTATTTGACCTGTATTAGATATGGGCCCAAACCGACTGAACCCATGCCCGACCTCATGAAAAAGCTACCACACACAAACGGCACCAAACCGCCATTCTCCGCCTATACGTCTCAAACGTGGGCTGCGACAGGAGTCTCACCGACGGCGCGGGCTGCTCCACTCTCAGTGTCCACTGCAGCCCTGCCTCCGTGGGAACCCGAGAGGCGAGACGCGAGAAACCCTGGCTCCGTGACGGCTGCCGGCTGCCCGACTGCCGGCTCTGCTGACTGCTTCTCCTGCTTCCACTGGACGGCTGGACACTGCTGAGTGCTGACTGCTCTACGCTAACCGTTGCCGCTACGCCTCTACTGAGTACTGGTAAATAATTATTTTAGCATTTACATTTCTTTAATACATTAATGATTTGTGTTGCTGAATCCCATGCTGGTATTAGTGTACTGCGTCCTGCATATTTCTTGATTTGGATTGTGAAATAACTGCATATTTACTGGAATATAATGAACTAGTTATTTCTCAGTTTTCCATTTGTTTTGGACCCTTTATTTCTGCTCAATCAATTCATTCCAAAAATGCTGCAATGACTTCCATTGTTAATTTTAAAAAACCATGTGTGGCATATTATTCTTAGTTTAATGTTGTTAAATCACATGCTAGCAAATTGGAATTGAAGAACTATTAGCCACAATGAAAGTGTAAATATTCTGATGTTGTCTAAAATATCATGGGCCAGCACTCTGGGCACTGAATTATGTTTCGCTGTGAAAAATTTAATTACGATCTGACTTATACACGATTTAATCTTTATAACAAACATTAATTCAGTTTGATTTTAGGCATCAAGTTATTTAACATTTCTGGTTTAATATAGTAGGGCTGTGGTTCCCTGGTTATATCTATTAACACTTTCCCGGGAGGAGTTACCTAGCCAAAATGGCAGTTGCTAATGAATTGGGTTAGCAAACTCCTTCTGATTTTGTGGAGGAATAAGAGAGGATCCACCTCGTTGAACTAAAGTAACGGATTCCAACTGAGCTCTGGCTCCATCAAGGCCCCTAAATCATGTATGGCTTTTTCGGCAGACTCTTAGCTTCATTTACACTTCAACATAATCTGATGCTTACATTTTATGTCATAATGAACTTACACTTTTCAATCTTTTGATGGACTTGTGGATACCTTATTGCGTATAGAAAGTGCTATATGTATACTTGCCCGAAATTTTTATCAAAAATTTAATATACTGTTGTAAAGTGAAATAATGGTGTATAGTATAAGGAATCCTGAATTTCTCCAAATGTTTAATTTTGCCTGAGTATGGCATATCTGCTCTGTTAAGGTAGAGACTATTTGTAATCTTGGCAGCAGCACAGCAAGATAATATCTGGAACACCGTAAGTAGTTATTAATAATTTGAACTAAATTGCACATTTTTTTCGGGATGTTGCAGTCTCATATTTGTGGGCCCACCGTGTCCACTGGAAATTGATATGATGGGCTCCTATCGCAGCACTTTCGAGAGTTCTTCTGACTTGGCAAGTATTCGTTGCAAAATTTTGCAAGTTTTTTTATCTTTATGTTACATCCTTTTTCTTAGCATTTACATCCAACATGTATTCTTGGTTGATGACAGGAAAATCTTATGATGTTTTCAATTTAAAAGCCCAGGATGCCAGTTGGAACGGTATTTTCTATCTTCTGCATGAGCGAAAGGCTGGTCTGCTGAAATTTTAGATTAGACACACATTATTTTTAAAAGACGCATTTTCCTGGCCATCTGCCTAACAATTTAGCCGCTTTGTTAACAGTTCTACACTACACTGATGTACTGGCAGTTGAAGATTTCGGGCATGTTTCTTTTATTCACTATCCAGAGCCTAGTGAATTTCAGAAAACACACCAAAATGCAGTTTGAAGGAGATAGCTCAGAGGTTTCGCACGAATGACAAAGACCAATTCATTTTCCATCTTCAATGGTACAAAGGTGTAAGCATAAAAAAAATTTTCACCAATCGACGAGTATGTATAACTACCAACACTACTCCTAGTAAGCTCAACAGAAAAGTTCCAAATCCAAAAATTGGGTGAGCCATCTAAAGACTCCGAAGAAAAGAAGCAAGTCCATGTGACCAGGATTCTGGATGCAGCGGGGGCCCTCGCATTCTCAATGCCAAAAGAAAAGCAAAAAAGTTGAGGGCTATTGATCTTCAAAACTGTTATGAGCTGTTCCCATATTATCAGATCTGTTTCAATTTGATGCACCAATATTGTGAAGGAAAGATGCACATCATATTAATATTGTTGTTTTGGGTCGAGAGTAAGTAGTCGGGGTTTTTTAAGCCCGCCAAAGGAGATCTTTTGCCATTTTTCAAGTTGGGATCTAGTTAGTAGTTAGTCCCAAAATTGTATTAGTCCAACATTCCGGCCATTACTGTAATGAAGCTTTACACCCTCTTACTCCCTCAAGCATTTTATATTGCATTTTTTTTTTATTTTGAATTTAATCTCGCGTTTCACACTATATATTAACTTATATCTTATTTATATCACCAATTAAAAAATAAAAACAATGTAATATATGTTTTTTTTATTATAACTATTTTTTCAATGTACTGAAACACGAAGAGTGCAATAATGTACCCTCATGTAGAGATTAAATTTACAAACCTCCCCCCCAATTTGGAGAATCACAAGGTTATTATTAACGGTTTGACATTATTATACACATCGAAATAATTTAAATTTAATATTAAAATAGTAAAAATTCAGGAAAGTTGAGTGGCATGAGAAAGTCCATTTCACTGAAGAAATTTGATAAAAAAGCTTTAGCAGTTAACGTAAAGACACACTGAATTATCTTTTATTGAATTTAAGCTTTTTTATTTAAAGAGGGTTACTTCGGTGTCAAAGAGCATAAGGTTGTAAAATTTTGATATATTAGTCTATAAAAATTTCACAATTAAGATTAGAAACCAAAAAAAAGAAAAAGGATTTTCGTTGAAATACAGTTTAGGTAAATTAGTTGAAAACTTGAAAATTTGATTAGCACCCTCCAACATGTGGAAAAGAGTGGGTACGTGGTGAGCCAGTGAGGATCCATCCAGCCTCCCGCTAAATAGAAATCAAGAAAAAAAAGTCCCAGGGCAAACAACCATGATCTCAATCCCCCGTCAGAGAAATTAATTATTGTCCCCACCGGGTCCCACCAGAACTGCGGTCTTCTCCCACCCACTTCCATTAAAAGGCTTGTCTCCTCCGCGCTTATCCCGCCACCGGCTGGATTGGACGGAGGAGAAGCGAAAAGATGTCCCGTCCCCGTTAATCCGCAGGAAAAGCAGTGCCGGAAACGAGAAGGCCCGGAAGCGTGAATTCGCAGACCCCGCGAGGCCAGCGAGGATGACGAGAAAGAAGAAGAAGCAGCGCCCGGCCAGGGTGCCGAGAGGCCAGGGGGCCGAGAAAGAGAGAGCAAGGGGCCTGCAACGTCAAACACTTGGCTGCCTGGTCGTCCCGGATGCCATCTGCACAGTGTGGTGGGGTTCTGCTTTTCCTCCCCTAATAATGCGCATGCGGCCTAGATCACAGCAAGGTACGTCACGGAGGCGATTAGCAGGGCCGCGCCCTGATCTGCCCCGGAGTCAAGCTGTTCAAGGAAAGGATTTGAAGGCTAAAGCATCCGGTCCGTCTTTGTTCAGGGATTGTCACCCCCCGCAAGGTCTGCTCGGCCGCCTGCTGGTTGGTGCTCTCCACGTGGTGGCGCTTGAGCTCTGGGAGGGACATCAGCTGCGCTGAGGGGGCTGTTTGCGGAAGGGCGCCTTTGGGGCCCGCACCTCGGCGTAAGCGTGTATAAAAGGTTACTCCGTAATTCCTTTTCGCCATTTCGCTTTTTCAAGGGCACTTTTGGGGCATTCCTTTTATGGAAATGGCATATTATCCATTTATCCTTTAGCCACTGTGGCTTTCTGGTGTTTTGTTTATTGAGGCAAATATTTAAGCTATAACCTTTATTTGATTTTGTTAGCTAATTTTAATGAATGCTGCATTTAATGCTATGTGGTTAGCAATCACGCGTGTGCACAAATTCCTATCACTGTAATACATCATTCATGTTAAAGTGGAAAACTATTTTTGATTTGATGTTAATAAGAGGCTGTAACTAATTACTTAAGTTATTGTTTCCCTATACAAGAAATATACCTGTGGTAAGCTGTTACTGAATAGCCTTGGAACTTGATTGATGCTCTGCAGACCTTATGCTGGGTGGAAGAAAAAAAAAAGAAAAAAAAAATGGGAAAAAAAAAAAAAAAAAAAAATTAATGTTCACCTAGACAATGAAACTGGGCTACGATCCCCCATGTGGAGCTCAGGGTTAGGCCAGTACTCGGACTTGTTGGCTGCAGATTACTTTGCCCCCGGGATAATTTTGTGTGGCCAGTTCTGATTGCTAGT
>VALG01003765.1:0-20096 GCA_009835305.1 Ipomoea purpurea | reverse complement strand
TGCCTGCAAAAATCCAACAAAAAATGCCTCCGGGATTCAAATAGCGTGGTCACGAATTCAATTGGTGTGTGCCTCCGGGATTCCAAGTGGCCTAGCTTCCGTTCAATTGGCGTGAAATTTTCCCAACGAACATCAAGAGTTTAGAAGTAATCAATCCTGCAACGGATTCAAATTGCCTGCAAAATCTCAAACAAAAAATGCTCCGGGATTCAAATAGCGTGGCCTCCGGGATTCAATTGGGTGCGTGCCTCGGATTCAAGTGGCGCAGCTTTCCGGAATTCAATTGGCGTGAATTTCCAACAACGAACATAAGAATTTAAAGTAATCAACCTGGCAACGGATTCAAATTGCCTGGGCAAAATCAACAAAAATGCCTCCTGGATTTCAAAATAGCGTGGCCTCCGGGATTCAATTGGGCGTGTGCCTCCGAGATTCAAGTGCGTAAGCTTCCGGGATTCAATGGCGTGACTTTTCCACAACGAACATTCAAGGAATTTTAGAAGTAATCAATCCTGCAACGGATTCAAATTGCCTGCAAAATCAACAAAAATGCCAAGCGTTCTTCAATGCCTTCAAGCTCTTCAAATGATCTAGTTGTTCTTCCAATGCTCTCAATCCTCAAGTTCTTCAAGTTCACGTCGTTCTTCAATGCCTTCAAGCTCCCAAGTCTTCAAGTTATTTTCAATGTATTTGAGTGTGATTTAAAGAATGAAATTGAGGTTCTATTTATAGTGAAGTTTGCAACCAAAATCCCTCAACAAACTCCACTAATATTTATTAAATTAAATTAATTAATTATCTACTAAAATGAACCTTGCCAAAATCAAGTCTAGGTTCATTATTCTATCATCTAATTCAAATTCAAATTAAATTATAATTATCTATATTCAAATATATGATAAATCATATATATTTAAATAAATTATAATCTACTAATATGAATTCAACTCTATGAATGGGCGATTTGGACCAATTAATTAAATAATTCAATAGCCAAACAAATTTACTTGGACTAAATAAATTAATTTAATTATCATAGCCCAATTAATTAAATGGACTATGATAACCCTGAAAATTGGGCTCGATAATGATTTAATCGGTCCACCTTTGTCGGCTTCAAATTCTGTGTCTACAAATTGCCCCCTCGAGACTTTGGACATGTCACTTGAGAGCATACACTGCTTGAAAGTATGTAGTGCATGGAAGTCTCGAAACTATATGGTCATTTCAACTCGTGCCAAGGAGCCCTGTGAGATATGAGGCAGTTTCTACTCGTGTCGGGGAGCCTTGATGTAATATGAGGCAGCCTTTCGACTCGTGTCGGGGAGCCTTGAAGTAATATGAGGCAGTTTCGACTCGTGCCAGGGAGTCTTGAAGAATTGGGGCGTTTTCAATTCACATTGAGGAAGATTGAAGAATATTTCCTCCATCATATATTGTGGTATACTGTGTTGAGGCCATTCTTCTCTAGCATATGGGTTGATTAGAGGATTTTCATCTTCATTCCTTGGTTAGTTGGAGTAATATGAACCGCTTTGGCACGTAATCCGCCAATGTGACTGGAACTCGTGCTTTTATATGGTGGCCGCAAAGTCCTCCCATCAATAGAGCCCTTAACAATTCTTTTCTTGACCTCTTATAACATTCAGATGGTCGTGTCGCATCATCAACGTGGTGTTGTTTTCTTTGCTTAATACCATGCAAGATATTTATACTCGGGTTTGGTATCATAAGTACTTGATGTTAAAGGAATAAACACTTGTGTCTTTCCTTTCCCTTTATGTTTCCTCTCAATGAGCTAGCGAAGTAGATTTACCGCATGAGATGGAAACTTGATTAGCGCTTGCTGTGGCATCTGCAAGTTCAATTCTCCCATCTCGAGCTAACTCCATTACTTTATCCTTAAAGACAAAGCAATTTCAATTGGATGTCCGACAAGTCTGTGTATACTTGCAATAACTCGGATCAGTCACCATTGATGCCTCGTGTGGTCGCTCATTTCTGGCAAATCAACGAGATTGTGCTTAGTAGCTCATCAAAAAACTATGTGGGAACATCAGCATCCAAGAATGGATACTTCTTGTTTTGTCTTTTCCCTGAAAGAAAGCCTTCTACTACCTTGTAATGATCTAGAAGCATCCTTAGACTCACTAGTAGCTTCAGTGAATATCCTAGCTGGTTGAATATTCACATGCATAGCATCCATGCTTTCATATTTTTTAAAGCATTGCCGCCATTTTCAACGTACATCATGACTCTTGCCCCCATTGAGAAGCTTTTGAATGTGTATTGTTTTGTCCACCATTAGCGTTATGCTTAACTCCATATCGTCTGGCGCGACTAGATAATTCCTCAAAATCTTAGGCTTGAGCCCTTTGGAGGATGTAGGAGAAGTTCGAAGTGCATGCCTTGGATGCACATTTCAATCGCGGAGCTCTGTGAATATTTTTTCCTTGCAATTCAAGCATAACTCCCTCCATCTTTCAATGAAAGCGGCCGAGCTTTCACCATTCCTTTGGCGGGGGGGTGGTGAGTTCTAAGAAGCTAGCGGTTCTTCTTGTGTGTAGAAGCGGTTCAAGAACTCGCACTCCATGTCCTGCCAGCTATCAATGCATCTAGGCTCTAAGTCAGTGTACCAATTTGAAGGCAGTACCCTTCAAAGAGCGGACGAACTGCTTGACAAGAAGATCTCCATATGTCCAGCGTCATTGCAGTTTCACGAACGTGGGCGACCTGTGTTGTCCTTGGATTGCCTTTCCCATCTGAGTTGTTGATGCTGGGAGGTGATATCCAATGGCATCTTCAAAACCTTATTATCCTTTGGGTGTAAAGTTTGGTGTAAGTGTATATGAAGGTTTTTCCCCCTCGAGCTTTCCTTTGATAGCTCCCAGATGAAACTCGTTAACCTGATCTACAGGTATTCATGCCCCTGCTGACTTGAATGCTTCCTATCCGAACGTGGTATAGTAAGCGAAGTTGATTCCTCGTGTTACCGTATTCGCCCAATGGCAAGTTGGTGGAGTGCGAGGCATCTTCTCCTTGACCACAGGTTGTTTCCGCTGGAGCCCGGCTAGTTTCGCCATTCCTTGTTAGGGGTGAGCAAAAAATGAAGACCGACCCGAAAAAACCGATGACGATAACCGAAGGCCGACCGAAATTTTGGTTTCGGCGGTATCGGTTTTACCTTTAAAATTTCGGTAATTTCGGTTTTTTCGGTCGGTTATCGGTTATGGCCAAAACAAATAAAACCGACGAAAAACCGAAGAAAAACTACACTGACTTAACTATTACTTTTAATCTCTCTCTAGCCACAAAACTTTTACACTATAATTAGTATAATAATATAAATTACAAAATTATGATATTGCCGTATGCAGTAGCTAACTATATATTATTGTTTCAAAAAAACTTTATTATTTTGTTTAAAACATATATACATAATATATCTGTTTATTACTACAAAACAACATGTATGCATGTATCCAAATTTAACTTTGTAATTATTTCTGTTTGAAATTTACAGTTTACTTTATTTTGTACTTATTTTAAGAATGTGTTGGACTTTGGACCAGGTGGACATACAATTTGGGCATATGATTTGAAATTCCTTATGATCGACTATTTTAACTAGTAATTTGTTTTTACGTGTAATTTGATTTAGACTAATTTTAAGAATTTTACATGTTACGTTAATTAGTTCGTTAAAAAACCGACCGAAAACGACCGAAATTTTCGGTTTTTTGGTCGTTCGGTTCATGAAATGTCCGTCGGTTATTTCGGTCGGTTATGCGAAGGTCATGAATTTTCGGTTATTTCGGTTATTAACCGAAAACCGACCGATGCTCACCCTATTCCTTGTGCTCTCGACCTTTTCAGCTAAGTCCTTGATTTTCTTTTCTTGCTTTTGAAGGAGGGTGGTAATCCCTTCAAGCGCCCTTAGTGATGCTCGCAAGTTGGTCTTCTATAGTTGTCGCGCTTGTTGTCATATCTGGCATCCCTGTATAGATGCGTGACCATTCTGGCGCGACTTTCCACATGCTGGACGACGCGATGTCGGTCACGAGCCTCCAGTGTTAGCGTTTCCTTTTGGGGATGTTGGACTCCTACTATCATCAGCTCCTTTCAAAGATGTTGGATTCCCGCTATCGGCTGCTTCTTTCGGAGATGTTGGACGCTCGCTAACAGTGCTCCTTTTTGGGGTAGTCGACTTCTCGTATTAGCCGCTCCTTCTGAGGTAGATGACTTTCTCGCTATTCGCCCGCTTCTTTCGAAGATGTCAGCATCCCGCTGCCAGCTGCTCCTTTCGAAGAAGCCAGCCTCCCGCTATCGGTTGCTTTCTTTCGAAGATGAATGGACCTGCAGCATAAATAGACTTCTCGGACGGTAGGGCCGTTTCGAGTCTTTGATCATACGTCGAACAATTGACTCAGGCTCCGGCAGGCGCATTCCTAAGCTCCTTGCACGGTTCCTGGTTAATGGTGTTTCGGCCTCTCGGTTAGCTTAGAACCAGTTGTTGATGAAGACTTGGAACTAGCGGCTTGGCATAAGACTTCTTGAACATTGAGCTTCTTGACGCCATTCCGGTTGCTAGTAGAGTTGCTTGCTGATGTAGACGATAGTGAAGAAAATGAGAGGCAGAGTGATCCCACTAGTGTGGCCAAAACTGTAAACACAAAAAAGTAAATTTTGTATCTATTCACAAAATTTTGTGTACAACGTGTGTATAAATCAAGGTGCAGGTACAAGTCTCTGTGTAGTCCTCTGATTCTTCACTATTGTTATCTATTTGAAGGTGCCTCCGGATTCAAATAGCGTAGCCTCCGGGATTCAAGTGGCGCGTGGCTCCAGCATTCAAATAGCGTAGCTCCGAGATTCAATTGTGTGATTTCAATAGCAAACGTTAAAAATTTAGAAGTAATCAATCCTGCAATCGATTCAAATTGCCCTGCAAAATCAACAAAAATGCCTCCGGATTCAAATAGCGTGGCCTCCGAGATTCAATTGGTGCGTGCCTCCGGGATTCAAGTGGCGTAGCTTCCGGAATTCAATTGGGCGTGAATTTCCACAACGAACATCAAGAATTTAGAATAATCAATCCTGCACCGGATTCAAATTGCCTGCAAAAATAAACAAAAATGCCTCCGGGATTCAAATAGCGTGGCCTCCGGATTCAATTGGTGCGTGCCTCCGGGATTCAAGTGGCGTAGCTTCCGAATTCAATTTGCGTGAATTTCCACAACGAACATCAAGAATTTAGAAGTAATTCAATCCTGCAACGGATTCAAATTGCCTGCAAAATCAACAAAAATGCCTCCGGGATTCAAATAGCGTGGCCTCCGGGATTCAATTGGCGTGTGCCTCCGGGATTCAAGTGGCGTAGCTTCCGGGATTCAATTGGCGTGACTTTCCACAACGAACATCAAGAATTTAGAAGTAATCAATCCTGCAACGATTCAAATTGCTGCAAAATCAACAAAAAATGCCAAGCGTTCTTCAATGCCTTCAAGCTTCAAATGCTCTAGTTTTTCTTCAAATGCTCTCAACTCCTCAAAGTCTTCAAGTTGTCAAGTCGTTCTTCAATGCCTTCAAGCTCCGAAGTCTTCAAGTTGTTTTCAATGTATTTGAGTGTGATTTAAAGAATGAAATTGAGGTTCTATTTATAGTGAAGTTTGCAACCAAAATCCCTCAACAAACTCCACTAATTTATTAAATTAAATTAATTAATTATCTACTAAAATGAACCTTGCCAAAATCAAGTCTAGGTTCATTATTCTATCATCTAATTCAAATTCAAATTAAATTATAATTATCTAATTCAATATAATAAAATCATATTATATTTATATTATAATTATAATTATAATTATAATTCACTTATGAAATGGGCTTGGACCAATTAATTAATTAATTCAATAGCCAAATCAAATTTACTTGGACTAAATAAATTAATTTAATTATCATAGCCCAATTAATTAAATTTGACTAATGATCAACCCTGAAATTGGCTCGATAATGATTTAATCGGTCCACTTGTCGGCTTCAAATTTTCTGTGTCTACAGTAACATCTCGAATGTGATTCCCAGTCAGAAGACGAGGATCAACAGTATACAGAAGAGTCGGACTGATAACCTCACTAGGCATTGGCACAAGGCCTGCGTTGTTAGAACCGCAAATATCATATTAGGGAAAGGTAAGGGTTACCTTCTGCTCTCGCGGATGGATCAACGTGAGGATATGATAAAAGATCCATGTCCCCAGATCAATAGACATTTAGTTCCAATCCGAAACAGGAAAGCTGCCAATTGGCTGCCGACCGTATGAAAGTGAACAGATGGTATCCAGTTGTGAAGAGCAATACGGTGCAAAATGACATATTTGGAGGTGAGGCGCGAGCTAGGCAGAGTATCAGTTTCACCCGTAGGCCATGCAATAGTTTCTCCACCTATGAGGGTCTTTGCCACCAAATCCTAGTCCGTGATCTCTTCTTTGTCAACACCTTCAAACCATAATATTCATTTATCACATCAAGACCGAAGACATACCATTTACCTCAGATGAAGATTTGCATGCATCGCGTCCCGGTCAAATTGTCAATCTCCTCATTAATTAAGATTACAATAGAACTCGTAAGTCAGAAGCTTCGAATAAGGACAAACGGAGGTGACAGTCTTCAAAAGGCCCACATCGCTCAGCAAGGGCAAGATGTCACAAACAGAGTTCAACTGGTGTTCATCAACGGACCTCTGAACTATAAGATCTCCCCGGATCATCGTAGACCATTTTCCTTGAGTAGAAGAAGAGACAAACTGAGGTTTATAGATAGAAGTGTCAGGATTCTCCGCAGCAGTTTGAACCTCAGGTGTGATACTTCGTCCTCTTGAGCGAGTAGTTGGTTTCCCCTTCCGAGTAGAGGATGTAGGAACCACAGCAAGACCCTTGTTCTTGACGGATGACCGCAGGGTTTTGAACACTTGTTAGACAGGAGGATCAGCTTCAGTTTTTACTGATTCAACAGACTTTCTTCTCTTCTCAAGTTGAGCCACATCAAGATTGTCATTACCTGATTCAACAACAACTCTTACAGGAACACTCTTGCGTTTGGATTTTCTCGTATCCTTGGATGGAGAATGCTCAGAAGGGCTTGGAGACACAGAGTGGCTTGCGTCTGATACTGAAGCAGATGAACTTCCAAGAAGATTGGTAACCTCTCGAATCTTGAAGGTAGTTGAATCAGTATGCGTTGTAGCTTCAACTGTAGGGGGTTTAAGACAACTGGGCTTGTGAGCCATACAGTTCAACAAGAATCTTCTCGTCTTCACTATAGGACTCAGTGGGATGAAACCCGATACGGTCTGAATAGAGGCAGAGGGTAAACCTGCAAAATGCCAGACGTGTTCGAGACTCTCAGTCAAAGACGAAGATGTATAGACTGGCACCCCATCTCTTGGATCAGATGCATGAGGGCTTGTTGGATGCTGGTAGCCTCAATTTCAGAGGGCAAATTGGAGGATTATCAGCATGGGCAGATCTCACTTGGGGACATAGCAATGTCAGTAGAGAGCAGAGCAGATTTTACAGTATCAGGAGGAATATACAACCAAACTCAGATTGGTTGACCAACTCAGAGGATTAACGCATCAACATTATCAGCTTGAACAATAGGCACAACAGACTCAATAACATCAGAAACTAAATCAACAGGCTTATCGGGGAGATTTCAATAGGGATTCAGAAGTATTGGACCTGTTACGGAAGAATCTCAAGCCGGTGTTTGGTTTCGTCCTGGGCATCTTGTAGGTAGAGGGTTGAGCTGCTACTCGACGACGTGAGACCTCGTCTGCATTCAAGCGCCCTTTGAGCAAAATATTGAGGAATGGCCCCATCACGATTTCCATCTCATGCTTCTAGGAATAGATCAGGCTACCTCACTCACTCGTTCGAGAGCGCAGCAAACAGAGCTCATGGCTGTCACTCACCGACAGTCAGCATAAACTCGGATAATTGATAGCATGGTGACCTATGAATTACAACGAATAGAGAGAGATATATATTTCACAAAATGCATAGACTAAATCGGAAAAGCAGGTTTACATTCTTAGTGGTTTTCTGCTGAAATAGATTTTCTCCCAAGCTTGATTATTGAGTTCTTACGGCGTCCACATTGTTGTGCGATTTGGGAAATGCGAGAAGGTAAACCCTAGGTAGAGGATCAGAGAGAAAAATAAGCAGAGAACCGGATATTTTGAATTCTTCTTCCTCACACTTGACCCAAAAATCATATATAATCCAAGGGTGAAGAACCCTATTCAATGGCGCTTGTCAGATTACCATGCAGAGCTGATGTGATTGACGCAACGGTATACTCCTTTTTAGGAATGAAACGGAAGAGTTGAAAATTTGAATTTCGAAAAAGGCGAATTAATTTATGGTAACTTAGGTTAAGATATTCTCTTAAAAAAACTAGAAGGGAGATTTAAAAGGAAGTCAAAGGCTGAAATTTGACCCGTAAATGTAACACCATGTACTCTCCTTCTGTATAACTTACTACCTTATTAGTCAATCCTGCAGATCCCAGAGCAGATCTGAGAATCTCAAACCGATTTGCATCCAGGGGCTTAGTCAGAATGTCAGCCAATTGCTTATCTGTTTGAATGTATTCCAACTCTATCTCCTTGACTCTACCAAGTCTCTGATGTAGTGATGCCTTATATCAATATGATTCGTTCTAGAATGTTGAACTGGATTCTTTGAGATATTGATTGCACTGACATTATCACAGTAGAGTTGTCATAATTCTTTGAGTAAGCTCATAGTCTAGGAAGCATATGTTTCATCCACACTAACTGAGTACAACATCCACCGCCGGCTATATATTCTGCCTCTGCAGTACTTAAGGAAATCGAATTCTGTTTCTTGCTCAGCCATGATACCAAGTTCTTACCAACAAAAAAAAGCATCCACCCGAAGTATTTTTTCTGTCATCAATATTTCCTGCCCAATCAGCATCGCAGTATGCAACCAGACTAAGTTCACTGTCCTTGGAGTACCACAGCCCATATTGTGTAACACCCCCCAATCATGCTATATATAAAAGGCCTTAACACATGCAGAATACACAACAAAACACTAGCACAACGGAAGACAAATGTAAATGGATAAAAGCAAATCCAAAACTGGAGTGTTATGCCACGTTTACCAACAATGATAAACGCTACGGCGGTCAAATATGCATTGTGTACACAATTATCCCAAAATAAAAGTCTAACACTACATCGGCTCACATGCCACAAAGCAAGGAAAAGGCACTAAACTACCGGCCACTAGACATCGCGCTCATCTAGACATCACCTGAAAGAACACAAAGATGAAAATGGGACGACCCGGTCAGCGAAAATGCTGGTAACCCACCAATACCAGTTAAGTATCATACATAGATAGGGTATATATACAAAAATCATTTCGAAACGGAATACATATATATAAGTGTAAAAGCCAAGAGTAAACATCAACATAAGACTCAACACTCTCACAAATCAACACGGGAACACATCCCAAGACCACAAGATCAACACGACTCACAAGAAAAGTTAAGCATGATCTATCCTCACTCAATAGATCCAAAACCCGACAAGTTCCAGGCAAAGATCAAGACTCACACAATAGGCAACACATGCCTTTGTGACTACACACGTCACAAGAGAGAACACAACCACGGCTACACAAGCCCTCGTGACATCACACATCACGAGTTGATATGCCTTCCTTATGCCCTGTTCCAATCTTATGGGTACCAAACCTTATATCTAGTTCCAACCATTACCTCCAGGACCCCTGTACTCCAAGTCCAACCTTATTCCCCCGGGAACCGTCGTTCCCCCTCCAACAGACCTCCGACAAAACCACCAATTTCATAGTACACAAGGTACCGTACACACACACGGCGACACACGCCACCCAAGAAATACGTGAACCTGACACAAGGTCACAACTCCATAATCGCGTCACGGCCACCACGAGGACCGCTGCAATACCTTGGTGACTAGTGTCGCATACCACTAATCGTGCAATCCAGGTAAAGCCACACACGCATCACACTCAACAAGAATCAATCAATGGATTACAACGAAGGTATGAACATACTCAATCATGGAATGGGTCACAACCCAACAACAACAACGATGAATAACACAAGTTATCATCAACCAATCGGAAGGTACAAACAACACACACGCTAGCATTTAAACACCGAACTAGCATGCTCATCAAACGGATAAACCAAAGGTAGTTCCGAGAACACACAAGACTCACCATGGTTCAACGAAACACAATGTTGAACACTTAGCACGATTCAAGACACCAAAGACCTATACGGATACCTACCATATAGTTCTAGACATACGAAACATCAAGAAGACACTCAAATAGTTCCACAAAAGAACATCGGGACGTCAAAAACCAAATACCGAGTCAAAAGAATCACGGGGAACAAATTCCATCACAACACTAGTGTTCCCGCGGGTGGACCCACGGGTAGGCCCCTACCCGTGGTTCGCCCACGGGTACACTACCCACGAGGCAATGTACCTGCGAGTGGGCGGCGGTAGGACTCTGCCCGTCGTTCCGCCCGCGGGTACATCCCTGTGTCCAAAATAATCCCTTCGGGATTTTCAACTCCAAACTCAAATTCAAGTCCAAAACATGCCAAATCTCACCCAATACAACAAAATGACTTAATCAAAGGAAATGCCAAGCAATGGCATAAATGAACCCTAAACACAAGCTCTAGATATGCATTTTCACAAGACAAATGCATAAACCCTCACATTTCATAGCAAACACACATGTAGAATCCAAGAAATCACATATAGGTAAGCAAAATAGGATTTTGTAGAGCATGGGTTACCTCTTGTAGACTAAAAAGACTTCACTTTACACCTCAGCAAGCTCCTTACAAGGCTCACTTTCCAAACCCACTTCAAGAACAAACCAAAAGATCATAAAGATCCTACCTTTAAGAAAAGAACCTAAGATGAAACCAAAAATACGAGATGGACTTAGATCTTACCCTCCTAGATGCCCAAATGGGTGAAAAGTTGAATCTTGGAAGCAAATCTTGAAGTCTTGGCAAGGTCTCAACTTAGCTTGGAGGAAAAGCTACTCACCTTCTAGAGAGAAGGTAGAGCTAAAGTTTTAGAAAGTGTAAGGGGTAGAATGAAGATGTCTTCTAGGTTAGGTTACAATACTAACACTAGTGAAAGGTCAAGAATACCCTTACTAACTTTAGAAAGTGTAAGGAACAAGGGAACTCCCTTCAAAGCTCAAGGTACCACTTGACTTTGGAATTGACTAGTCAAATACTAGTCCTCAAGTATTAAAAATTAGGATTTTAGGTATCAATTCCTCAATTAAAATAGAATTAATTACTCAATTAATCTATGGATTGAATGTGGATTTTTGGGGTGTCACATCCGTGCACCTACAACTACTTATAACTAGGTATAACGTTAGGTGCACTTAGTATTGATGCTCAATGTAAATTTTACATGCATTGTTACTTGCACTTGTAATACAATTTACTTGCACTTCGATGTTCAATTGTTTAAGAAAATGCCACCGCATTTTTTTTAAATCAATATTTCTCATCCGTTAGATTTGGACATGTGGACGGATGACATGTGTTCTTATTTCACTCCTGGGCGGGCAGTTATAATTGAGTTCAAATGATGACAACTATATTATAAAGGACTATGAGGACAAATATGGTGCATTGGATTGAATTAATGGATGGTTTAGATTAATGAGATTTATTTACTTATCTAGGCATTTTTTTAGTCAGTAGTGTGTGTGGTGTTAGCATTGTGGGAGTATTTTGGTAATTGCTCAATTGTATTTTATGTTGCACCCTTTTTTTCTTGAACGCTGATCTTTTGATGTAGGATTTTAATTTGATGTTTGGTAATGGGTGGAGTATTGGTGTGACATTAGTATGTATGTCGTGTGCATGACCTATTGTAGTCGTGTGCCTATGTTGTTCATATGTCGTGTGCATTGGTTTAGTAATTATAGAGCATGGGGTTCGAAATTTTGATTTTAAATGTATGCCTAGTGTGGCCATTGTTTATTAATGTATGCATGTATTAATTTGTCGTTTGCCCCAGTTTGTAACACAGACTGCAGTTGGTGTCCATTGATTTGCGTGGAAGTCTCTCACTCTCGTCGTCTAATGTAGTCATGTGTCATATTTGTATGTCGTGTGCATAGGTTAGTAATTAATAGAGCATGTGTTCAAAATCTGATGTTTAAATGTACGCCTAGCGTGCAATATTTATTAAAATTGTGTGCATGATACTGATTTGTCGTGTGGCCCGTTTGTAACATAGGTCGTGGTTGTGCATGTCCATTGATTTGCGTGGAAGTCTCTCACTCTCGTCGTCTGTAGTTTTCAGAAGTCAATAAGGAGTCACGTTCCTTGTGCGTATTTGATTCTCTACCATTATTAAACTTCTTCTCCAATGATATTTATTAATTGCAATCCTTCTATAATTATACATGCTCTTAAATGTCTTCTTTGCACTCTTTTAATGATTTAGGCGTGAAATCACACCATTATATCGACAAGATCTTAGTTATGAACTCTATTAGATTGAATGGGTATGATTTATGATTCTCTCTATATTATTAGTGTCCTTCGTGTGAACTTGGGCATGATACATATATATTATGCTATTATATATATCAAATATATACTATTATATATATATATATAATATATATATATATATATACTATATATATAAAATATATATATAGTACAATTTCTCATAAATGATCAAATTCGATAAATATACTGATATAGTTAGTGTCACAGACCGTTTTTTTATAAATCGTGTTTGCGTCCCAAAGATGGAAACGGGCCAACTGGTTAGCCTGCCATGTGGGTGAAGGAGGCGTCAATAGCATTAAGGTTTGTTCTGCCTTAGACGCTAAGGTTCTTGTCGAGTTAGGTACGCCGGGACCCCGATTCAGTTTGGGGAGCCTGTTGCTAGTCTTGGACTGACTATAAGGAACCGGTGCGATTCGAAAGGCACTGGTTTGGGAGCTGTCGCTAGTCTTGGACTTGATTATGAAGGGACCGATGCGATTCAAATGGCACAACTGGTTGAGAGCTATTGTCGCTTCCCTAATGAGCTCATGGCAGGGGAAACTAGTGTAACATAACATATGTGGGTAAGGCTGGACCGCGGGATATGAGACACAGCACAGACGTTGTGCGCGCCGTCAGACTCTATGCGCGTATCATTTAGGCTATCTTTACCCATACAATTTTCTCACTTTCAAAATACCACATCACTAAATTTTCAATTATTCCACAACTATTTACTCTCCATTCTCTCATCTTTCAAAAATGGACCCACTATTACATCACCTCCTAAAATATTATTTCTTTCATTAATAAATAATACTAATAATAATTAAAAACAAAAAATAATAATACTAATAATAGTTTTATAATATATATATATATATATATAAGTTATAATAATAAAAAATAAAAATAAAAAACAGCTTTGCAATTTTGATAGAATTGCAAAGCTTATTTAAAAGGCCATCTTGTAATCCCGACAGATGTAGGTTGTCTTATTGTAATCAATCTTTCTCTTGCTAGATGAGGGCATGAGGTGGTATATTGGAAAACAAAAACCAAATAAAAAAAAAAAAAAAAAATTATATGATGACATAGTTACAAATTTGATATTGCAACGAGTTTGCTAACCTGACAAAAAGCTCTACAAACTAATATAATATTTTGTATTTTTAGTTTTTGTTTTTAATTATTTATTATTTTATTTTGATATAATGTGAATGTTAAGACCCTTTTTGAAAGTAGTAGTATATTATTGGAAATAGTGAATAAATCGATACACAATATAATATATATATTAGTATATATATATATAATATATATATATATATATATATATATATATTATATATATATATATATATTAACCAAATAGGGATTTATTTTATCAAAATAATGCCCACCATAACTAGTACACGGGACTTAATTTTCACGAAAATTAATCCGACCACAATTAGTACAAGAATTTTAATCTATCCGAGATTAATCTCACCACTTGGTCCGAAACCAAGATAAAAATAAACAATAGACGAGTTTCTAACCTGAGGTTTTAACCCACGAGAAGAAAGAAGAGCAGGGGAAGCCCGAGTCGTGTGTACACACACTCTCCTTAAAACCGATTCGCCACCTCCCGAGGGTGCTAGGATCGTTGTGGCGTCGCGCGTCAGTCTCCCAGGATAAAACGGACTACGACTTTGGAGTTCGAGCACTTCAACCCAAAGTCGGCGAACTAGAACACAAGTGAGCAAATCCGATGTTTTACGGAAGATGTTGGCAGAAAATTTTTCTCTTTGAAACAAAGGAAGAGCATAGAGAGTAAGTGAAAAGAAGTTTTGATTTCTCAAATGGAGTGAAAACAACAATCTGCCAACATCATGTATTTGTAGGGAATAGTGGAGTTGAAAGCTTATAATGGCACATTAATCAAACATTAATTCAAAATTTAATAATTGGATAATAACGTTTGAAACGGTCATACTTATTTCGTAATAATATCAACGGTCACGAACTTAATACGCAATTTAATTCGTACCGACCATAACGACCCGTTTCAAAATATCTGAGCGACCGAGAAGTTCGTACAAACCCGAAGGTTTAACGAATTGGACCGAAAATCCACCCGAGTGGTCCGCAAGCACCGAAACGGTGCAGCACGAATCAATGCATATAGCATTGACTCGTGCTCAGCACGAAAGTAGCTCTACGAAAGTAAGCTCACGAAAGGAGAGCATGAAAGGAGCTCACAACTCCAACTTTCAGCATGAAACTAAAGCTTATAATTAAGCTTTCAATTTTGCATGCACTTTCGTCCAGCATGAAAGCATAGCACGAAAAGTGCTAAAATCCTAATTCACTAATTAAGCAACCAAAGCTTAATTACACTTTACAACTTTCGTGCAGTGCAACGAAAGTTATTAAAATGTTGATTTCAAATTAGCATTTAAACTTAAGTTTTTTGACTTCTCTCAAATAGGTTCACTTTAAGAATCAAATCTTATTCACCTATTACTATTTGAGGTACATTATATCTAATTTTTCGTCTCACTATGAAAAACTCGAATCTACTTTGACCCGACCCAAATCGAAAGTGAACTGCATATATTTGTACCACAAAATAATCACTCAAAATGCTATTTTTTACTAAAAATTCTAATAGTAGTATTGTAGAAAAGTAGAAAAAATAGTAAATTTCATATCACCAAAATTTATAATTTAAGGATAAGTAAACCAACAATCACAAATATACATAGTTGATAGTAGTGTGCGACTCTGTTCACATTGTAGATACTGTAAAGTCAAAGAAAACGGTGAAATCAAAAACTTGCTATAAGCTGCATAGCCAGTCCAACTTGAGAACTGCAACACCACCACCCCTTCCTGCCTTTCTTCTTCTTCTTCTACCTCCCATCAAATTTACGCAATTACCTCTCATTTCTCAACCCACCCCCGATGGAGATCTCTTCCCTATGCAGAAGAAAAAAGGGCACCGCCCGTTCTCTCATCATCTTCACTCTAATCCTCATCACCCTGGCAGCACTATTCTGTGTCGCCACCTTTGGAATCCATCATCGTCGATTACTAATCGACGCTGAAGCAAGTGAGAGCCCCCGGCCCCCGGATACCGACGCCTGCTAGCTTCTGTGACTCATGGCAGCCGAGTATTGATCGATGCTCAACCAAGTGAAAGCCCCTCTAGTCCAGGATACTGAGGTATACCAGTTTACTGTTTGAACTACTACTACTTCTCGGAGCTGTTCTTGGTGTTTAGGGTGGCTCTCTACTAGTATGGATCGTCTTTATGTTATATTTTACAATACAAGTTTATCTGTATCTAGATCTGTTGGTTTACGTGGATTGTTACTTATATGAATACTTGCACTAAGTCATAATTGTATAAAACTACTGGTCATAATTAGCTTTGAAAATTTTATATTGCACAAATCTTAAAATCATGTGATGACAAGGAGTAACGATAAATTACAGACATAAAACTAGTATATCTAACAGGAGCAGAGAAAACCTGCAGAGAAGGGCCCCTGTACAGGTTGATGCAATTCACAAATTTGCATTCAACACCAGATCATCCCCCTCCTGTGTTAGAAGATGTGTTACAAGTTGTAAGCATTAGGATAGCATTTCAATTGGTTTCTTCCCAGCAATTTCCAAATACCAAGACTTCCATGCTTCCATGTAATGTGAAAAGAGATCCCTTAATGCTGAAAAACCAAAAACAAAACAAAGTTCATTAGCAGAGCTTTGAAGTGAAATTTCTTCTCTGCATTCTAAAACATGGACTGTTTTCCCTTTCTCCTAAATGCCCCTGATGAAATCTTCATATTTAATGCAATTTTCTATAAAATTTTGTAGCTGCTTAATAGTTTATCCAACATTCAGAGAGAACCATTAAGTTGAAATATGCATGAACCCAGTAACAGGAATGTAGTGTGATTTTCTTGATTCTTTGTTTCAGTTATCTTTATATAATATACATGAAGTTGATTACTTTCACACAGTAAGTCACGATGTTTCCACTCCTGTAACTAGTTAGGGAGTATTTAAAATGATTTGTGGAAAGTTGAAATCAATACCTTGGTTGTGATACTGAGGGTGATAGGTTGATGCTAAGCTTTCCAATTCACGAATCACCTTTGTTCTCTCACCACTCTCTGAAGCTTCAAATTTAGGCACAGGTACAGGAGCAAAAGGGCCAAATTGATAACTCTTTCTGTTTGTTCTTGAACCAAGTCCTGCTTTGGTCTGTCAAACTCATTTTCCAAATTCTCACATTTCACTTGTACTGCTAGTTTTGATTTCATTGACTCGCCAAAAGCATCCGTTGGTTTATCCAATTTGCATCTCTTTGTAGTTGTATTTGTGAGCTCAGTTCCAAATACCCTCTTCCTGGACTGGTTGCAACCCAGATTGTCCTCTGATGCATTTGCTGCTTGGTTTTCTGATTTTCCTTTCAACCCCAACCATCTAAATGCGGGTTTTCTTGTTGCAGGGTGATGAGTCTGGCATGAAATCAAAAGGCCAAGGTTCGTGTTAGTCTATGTGAAGCTAAATGTAAAATTCATAGTTACATAAATCCTGTATAAATAGACTTGGCAGGTGAAATTTAAAAATCTGGCAATGTATCGAATTTAAGTACATGTTTATTACCTTCTCAATGAATTTCATTGAAGACAGAACATTAGCAATATCATACAATCTTCTAACTTTAGCTGCACAAATTTACAAAATACATGACTTGTCAAAAAAAGATGCAAAATAATCCTCCAAACTCAGTTTTAAATTTAAGACCATTACTTCTATTTATTGATGGAGGTCTTCCATCTCCCAGTAATATCTTTGCAGCTTCATCAAGGCAAAGCATATCTACCTGTGGAAAGAGCAACAACCATATCATAAGAATTACTCAGTACTTCTTTACTGAAAAGTTTCCCACAAAACAGAAAGCTTTGAAATCAAAACTCAACTTACATTAGTGCATAGAAAGAGCTTAATAAAATTCCGTGTAAGAAGCCCCAAAGATTTCTCCCTTCTATTGTCTGCTGAAAGTACTCAATGTATCAGTCAATTTGGTAAAAGATAAAGGTCACTTTACAAAAAAAGAATTGCATCGGAAAATACCAGGCTTAGAGGAGTCTGCCAGCTTTGGAGCAGAAATGGAGTCTGATTTCTCATTCTGACTTGAAACATTAGGGTTTGAGTGTCTGTCATCTTCTTCATCGTCTGAAACCTGTAGACATGGAAATCAGGAAACAGTAAATATGTTGTATTGCAAAAATAAAGAATTAGGAACAATTATCTGCATATATACAAATATTGCATTCAGAGTTTAAATTAAAGAAACATACTTGGACAGAGACATCTCCACTATATGCACTAAAGCTCTCTTTTAGACCTTCCTCCTGTCCCATTATCAAATTTATTGAATTGAGATGAGAAAAGAAAACAGAATTGATAATTTCTTGCTAAGTTTAAGCTGCTAGCTAAGCTAATATATGTCTTGTTACCTTCAGTTCTTCAAAAGCTTAGGAATTGCTTCAAACCCTTTCCATGTATACCTATTCTTTGCCTTCCTTGAAAAGACCTGAACAATCGAGGTCAAGCAAAAAAGAAGAAGACACCCTCAGTAATCCAAGTAATTAATTGGATCCAAAGACGAAATTTAATTGCCACATTTATAAGATCTTAACACAAAACTTTCAGAACATTTCACAATGTCATAGATCTCCTCCTTTTTCACCCCTAAAACCACAACCAAAAATACTCAAGTTCAGCACATACACTTTCCAAAAAAAATAAAATGTTTAAAATAAACATATGCAATAAAAAAAAAAAATTAATTGAAAATTAGATGAGTACCTAGTTGCCTTGCTGCATCATCAAGCCCAATAGTTTCTACGCCTTCACGTTATACAAGCTTAAAAAACTGCATAACCACACAACAATAAGCACAAACTTGGCTTACATCAACAAAAATACAGACATAGAATTTAACATTTTCGCATGAAACACTTAAATTTTCAGATCCAAACAAATTACTTAGCTGAAGATATAGGTACATTCATGTGCATAAACTAATTGAATAAGATTATATACAAAATAACAAACCTTAATTCTTATACACCTTTAAACAAAACTGAATTGTCTTTATCAATGTTCACTGTAACTAGTCAAAATATTGCTTAATATTTGGCATTTATGACTTATGAGCATAACATCAAATCAACTTTGTACACAAAAATTAGAGTGAAAATTCAAAAAAAAAAAAAAAATTAGAGAGAGTACTTGGAACAAAGGAGGCCGAGAGATTTCTGTTTACGGCAATAAACAGATCCAGAATCCTTGGAAGCAGAAGAAACTAAAGTCATTGCTACAAAGATCTAAATCCAAACCCTCTCTCCCACGAATTTAGCTTCCACAGTTGCGTATGCCTGTAGATCTGAGATTTTAACGATGAAGCAGAGAGAGAAATTGCTTGAATTTTTGGGGCCGTTAAGAAAGGGTTGAGCTGTTGACGATGGCGGGGTGAAGAAACAGAAAAAAAAAAAAAAAAAGGAGGGTTTTGAAAGTTTGAATTCTATTGTTCGTTACTTCGAGCGGGAGTTTGAATATGAATTTTTCCTGTTTTAATTTGGTGTGCCGCGCGTGTTCTTAATGAATTTACTATTTTAGCCTCGTTTGGGAATTTGCCGGTTGCTGAAGAAGGGCTAGTATGGGGAAATCATGGTACATTATTAACTGTGTGCCGTCACGTGTCAGTTTGCTTTAAACTTTGAGCCAATTTGAATCTGGTGTGGAATTTCTTTTTTTATTTATTTTTAATGTCACCGTTGCAATTGCCATTAGAGCATCAACATTAGTTGGGAAGAATGTGGAAATAATGTAAGAGTGATTAGGAAAGAGAAGTAGGAGGGGAAGAAAAAAATAAATAAAATAAAACAAAAGAATAAAAAAAAATTAAAAAGAAAAATAAAGAAAGTATAAGTCAGGCGCGCCAGTCGCGCAAGACTGGCGCGCCTGACGCGCCAGGTTATATGCTGTGCGCGAAAACGCGCACAGCATTTCTTCCTTCCACTTTTTTTCTTTTCTTTTATTTTTTCTGACATTTATTTTGTAATTTGCAGGATGATTATTTCATCTAAATACTCCATCCCACACTTGTAAAATTAACCTAAAGTGATTTCTTCTGAAAATAATCCACATTATCCCCTTAGTGTGGATGCTCTTATGGCTTTTCTGGCAAAGTTTGCAAAATATACAGACTTTCTATATTTATTTTTAATTATGAGTAAATACCCAAAATGATCCCCGACTATAGCTAAATTCATAAATTGGTCTTCGATTTTTAATTTCAACCAATTAAGTCTTTAACTTGGCAATTTTGACACGATTTTTGGTCCTCCATCTATTTGACCGTTTGTTCGACCGCAATCTTTGAGG